>BQNB010003186.1:0-48985 GCA_026074375.1 Tanacetum coccineum
AATTCAAGTTTGTTGATGAAGATTTGGTAATTCTTAGAGCTCCTAGAAAGAATGATGTCTACAGCTTGGATCTAAAGAATATTATTCCCTCTGGTGGAATCACTTGTCCTATGGCACAGAAGACTGGGGCATGTCAACTTCAAAAATATCAACAAGTTGGTCAAAGGCAATCTGGTTAGGGGTTTACCTTCAAAGACATTCAAGCTTGATCACTCATGTTTGGCATGTAGAAAGGGTAAACAGCACAGGGCATCTTGCAAGAAGATTGTTATGAGCAAAGGCTCATTAATGTGGTCAAGGTTCATACTGATGACAATGTAGCAGATTTACTCACCAAAGGCTTTGACTTAGCAAGATTTAACTTTTTGGTGGTAACTATTGGGATGATGAACCCATAGCTACATTTGAGGGGAGGATCACATGTAAAGTACTGGTGTACAAGTGAAGTACTGTTTTGGTTAGAATGGATCTTTGGAAGCACTCTAACTACATTTGAGGGGAGGCTATGAATGATTGTTGGGAGTGTTAATGATTTGAAGAGATATTTTGCAAAATTGCAGGGTTGTGGTTGACAAATTTGCGTTGGAAGTCTTTTTCAGTTGAAAGTACTGCTTTGCCAACTCAAACAAACATACGTTTTTGCGCTAAAAACGTATTTACAACGGTAACTTTATAGTTATCCAACGCAACCTATAAATACTCAACTGAATTGCATTTTTCTCTCATTTTATCTCTTTTCATTCACAAATTTTTAATTACAACCTCCGACGCACATCAATTTCTTTTCAAATGGCAAATATTCGCACTTGTAACAAACACAACATGATTGCTTGTGTGGAGAAGACGGCGCAGAATGCTGATTTTTATCAAATCATCGATTATCTCACTGGATGCTCAATTAACTACTCTTTGTTAGTTGATCCTGATCTCATTGGTCCGTGGCTTCAACAATTTTGGGCTACAGCTTCTCTACGTGTGATTAACGAAGTGCCTCATATTCGCGCCACGGTAGCTGGAAAGAAGGTTTTGATTTCAGAGGAAACCATTCGGGCTGATCTACTATTTGATGATGCAGATGGTGTTGATTGTTTTCCAAAGCAGGTTATTTGGGACTCTCTCCGAGATATAGGCTATGAGGGTAATTTAGCACAACTTACTTTCTCTAAACCTTTATTTAGCCCTCAGTGGAAGTATTTAATCCATGTTTTACTTCACTGTCTAAGTCCTAAGAGTACATCATGGGAACAGTTTGGGACTAATATAGCATCAGCTCTAGTAGGATTAGCCACAAACCAAAAGTTCAACTTTTCTTTGATGATAATGAATGGAATGCTAGGACATATTTCAAATGGTACACCTTTTCTTATGTATCCTAGATTCATCCAACTGTTTTTGAACAAGCAATTAGAGGGAGTAACCAGACCTCAGGATTTTATACCATCAGTTACTCTTCCCTCTAAGGTCTTTACTTTTATGAGGAAGCTGATAAGTGCTTAATTACACATATCTTTTACCTTCAAAAACAAGCTTAAATGACCAAAAACAGACAAAAACTGCCAAATATATGTTTGTTTTGCATTTGTATTGTGCAGGAAGTGGATATCAACAAAAAGGCAGAAAACCAAGCCAAAATGACAAAACTGAGCATGGAATGGAAAAGACTGTGCAAAATCAAGGCCAAAGTCCAAAAATGCCAAAGTCAGAGTCAATACAGAAGAATCAGCAGTCAAACCGGAGCCGGAACTGAAGAATACTATTGGATGCAATCTTAACCCATCTGATGGGCCGGGAAAGCCCAATAGTATAACTATGAAGACTGTGAAGACCAAATGGGCCCTCAATCAATTACAACAGCCCATTTGTGTGCATTTGACAAAGACTGTGAAGACTTTGAAGGCCCAATCCTAGCCCAGTTACAGCCAATCTCAGCCATTGTACACACAAAACCCACTTCATAACCTTATTGGGCTTGAAAAAGCCCAATAACCAAACCTGTACCTTATTGGGCCCAAACCCAAACCCAGTGGGCCCAATACAAGCCCAAACACAAAACCCAAGCCCAATAACCTTTTTACAAAACCATAGGGACTTGTTGTGTTATTTTCAAAAGTATTTTATAAAGAAAAAGAGCTAAAAAGAGTCCAGGGACTGAAACTGCCAATTGGCATTTCTTTTACAATTTTAAAAGCCAAGGACTGTTTTTGTAATTGTTCAAATCCTTCTTTATTTCTCTTTTTATAAAACCACAGGGACCAATAATGAAATTACCCTAACCTTTCTTTATTCTTTTGTTATAAAAGTCAGAAGGACCAAATGTGTAATACTCCAAACCCCTTTATAACTGTTTTTGGGCTTAAAATAGAATGAAAAGAGAGAGAAACATGAGGGGCTAGTATTGCATCTTTTTCAATCTTCGGTTTAAACCAAACCCAACCATAACTGTACCTCACCCATTTCCCGCCAACCTTATACCCCCCTCTCCCACGGTTTCTAGGCCAAACCACTACCCCCAGTACTCTTCCCAGCTCACCCTAACCCTATACCCACTCACCCCAACCTTATAAGCTTTGCCAACTTGGCAATCACACAACCCGAAGACCCCATCGATGGCTGAGAATGTTGTAAGGCCAATGGAAGGCTAGGATTGCTTGGGAAGTATTGTACACACACAGCAAACACAACCCAAGACAAAAGAATGCCTTTGGACTGCTATAAAAGAAAAAAGAGCAAGCCGAAGAACCACACACCACTTTTACTATGTTTTTTTTAGTGTAATTTAAATTCAGTCTTTCTTTTAAGCATTTTAATGTAATTCAGCTTTACTTATAAGTTTTTGTTGTAAATTTTCTGTTTTTAATAAAAAAGGTTTAAAGTTCTTGACATTGTTATTATCAAAATTTAAAGTCTAAATCTCAGCTCTTTGATTGTGTTTTAAGTGTGTAAGAAGGTTTAATAATTGTTAAAAGTTACTTACAAGCTCATTACTTGGCCCTTTCTTCACTAAAAAAGATAAAAAACCCGAAATTATAAATTAAAGGGGTGTTTGGCACTGACTTAAAATGGGTCAGTTTGAGCACCACCATGGGTCAAAGGCACTCAGCCATTCTTGGCTGAGTGTGTAGGCTCATTTAAGCCATTTTACTCACAAGTTTTAATTTAAAAATAAGTTTTTAAGGGTCATTTGTTTTTCATGCCAAAATTCATAAGTTTACATTGTGCTTAAAAGCTTAAGCTGTTGACACAGCTTAAGCACACATTTATTGTGTCATTTGAATGATATATTCAGCCCTTTTCAACACCCTTTGTCCTGTCATTGTAATGTACCAAAGTGTATTCAACTGAGTTGTTGCCATTTTTTCTTTAAAACAGCCATTTTAAATCCCCTAGATCAGCATGTTTAAATGTATTTTAGAAGCCAAATCTTTGGAAATAAGCTCAATCATATGCCCTTTTTATCTGTTTGTGCTTGGATTTGGCTAAAAAGCCCTTTAGAGCTTATTGCATAAGCTTAAAAAGGACCCCTTGGCCACTGCCTCCCCTCCCCTGGTGCTGAGCACCATAATTCAGCCCCACTTTTCTAGCTTATTTAATATTAAGCCATAGGTTCTTATTGCTTTTAAACATAGCTTATAGGTAGTTGTCTTAGGATTAGCAGCTTATTTATCCACTAGACCCTAGTATCTTTTAGCTTTTTATTGTAGCTTATTAATTGCTCTTTAAGCCCCCAAAAGACCATAGCTTAATACCCTTATTAGCATAGCTTAATAGAGGTTTAAAAAACCCCTTTTTTCTGCCTTTATATGAGAATGTTTAGATATAGCTTATTGTAGTCCAGCTTATTTTAGGGCTTATTTTAGGAATCTATAGCTTATTTAGGTATCCCTCAGCCCTATTTATCTGTCCCCTTTAATTTTAGCTTATTTAGTAGCCTTAAGCCCCATAAAAGCCAAGAAAAATAAGCCATAAGCTTATTTAGCTTCTGCAGCATCAATAAGCTACTTTTCTGGCTTATTTAGTGGACTTCAGCTTATGCACCTTTTATGAAAAATGTTCTCCTAAGTCCCCTTTACAACTTTGCTTCTTTGACTTTTGCATAATAAGCTGTTAGGACCTACTTTGCATGTCGGGGTCAAGTTCAGGGACCATTTGTGTAAATTCACCTTTTTATTGTTAACACTGTTAGTAGCTAGGGTTAGTATTTAATTGCCCCGTTAGTCCTTTTAAGTTTACCCTGTTAGTCCCTATAATTAACAGCAGTTAGATTTATTTAATTTAATTAATTAAATTAGGTTTAGATTTAATTAGTTTAATTACTTTTTATATAAACAGTAACTTTTAGGGATTTTTATATTTTTAGAATTGTTAGAATTTTCTTTATTTAGTTTTATTTTTTTAGAATTTTTATAACTTTTATTTTTTGTCTTTTTCTATTTTCTTAGTTTTAATTAGTTATAAATCTTTAAAAATTCATAAAAAATCAGAAAATTAATAAAAAAATATTTTTCTTTTTTATAAAATTTTCTTTTGTCATTTAGTGTCTAGGAAAAATATAAAATTTAGTATAGACTTTATTTTTTATAAAATTCAGTCTTAGACCCGTTTTGTCGAGTGCGTTTTACCGTTTTTTTTCGTTTTGCATTCAAACGACCTCCGTTTTTATTCTAGTTTTTTTTATTTTTCAAATTAACTTAATTAGAATTTAATTTTGATTTTTAATTTAATTTAGCATTTATTTTCTTAATTTTTAGTATTTAGGTTTCCCGATACCTGATTCTGTTCCCCGTATTTTAGTATAGATTTAATTTTAGGATTTCCCTATAACTAATTTTGTTTCCCGTAGTTTTTAAGATCCCCATTTCCTATATCTGTTTCCCGTAGATTAAATTAGGTTTTATTTAATTAATTTTAGTTGTAATTATATCAGTGTTTCCATCATATCTAAATATTCTCCATCATTCAATTTCTCATCAAACCAGGATTACCTTCAATTGCAGCCTCGTTGGGACATACGACCCGGGAATATCTCTTCCGGAATCTTTTTATCATTGATTCTCTCTTATATATTTTATTTCTAAGTAGGTCTTGACTTTTTCCCTTTGTCAAGGGTGAAGAGTTTGGATTTGCCTAGTATTTTATATATACTATATCACTATATCACGAATCAGTTTGCTTATGGATGGGATATGAGCCGTGGGTTCTTAGAGAGAAAGGGAGAAAGAAAATGGATTTTTATAAGTATAAAGAGTATGATAATCTTCTCATATGCTGCATGTTTATATAGGAAGAGTTATGAGATATTTTAGTTGCAATATTTGACTAGAAAGTCCCAAAATAAAAATAAAAACGGTGTGGGGGGTTTGGGCCGTTTGGGGGGGAAACAAAAATTCAAGGGAACAAGGGGAGGAAACAAGGAACTTTAATGTGCTTATGTTATGTGGTTTATGGTTCCCTAATGTAGGAATTCATCCCATGAAGTTGAGGGTTGAGTTCCTAGTTATTTTTTTTATTTCTTTTTAGTTACTTGCATTTTATAAAAGGAAAGTATAAGTAAAACTTTTATTAAAAGTAAAGTGTAGTTTTTATACTAAAGTTTTCGGTGTATAAGTCTTGGTATTTTTAAGTATTTGTTATCTTGTATAACCATATGAGATGTGTATAAATATATACATATGCCTAAAGTTTTATAAACTTTGATCGTTGTATAAAAACGTAGGTATTTGTTGAAGCGTACGTTAATTTTTACGGTTCCGGGAATACCTAATTGTCATTTATCGCGAAACGTAAGCGCTTTCACGTATCCGATAAAATAACTTATGAAATGTTAATAATTATCCTCAAAATATATTTCTTAAAACCTTGTTGACGTAAACAATTATTTTGCTGATGCCGTTTTACGTTACTGATCATTTTAGTTTAGCGATTTAACATAAGTTTTCCATTAAAAACAAAAGCGTACAATACTAAATAAATGGTGACTTTATTAACGTCGTACATTGTACTAAAACACGAGGTGTTTTTTGTCTCTCTCCTGTTAGCTGGCCTTGTCCTCAAGGCTTAGACGCAGCACTTGACGCGGGCCGGTCTTGAGAACTGATGTGGGTATTTCTTCCAGAATTGATATCTCGCGTTCCCAGTAAACTCTGGGACCTCTCTTGGAGTTCCAATCGACTTGACTAATGGGATACGGGCTTCGCTTCAACCATTTGACTTCACGATCTGAGGGATTCTCTATAGGTTCCTCGACAAACTGAAGCTTGTCATCAAAATGAAGTCCGTCCAACGGAACGGCTAAGGGTTCGTCGGCATGACACTTCTTTAAGTTGGACACGTGAAATGTATTATGAACTCTGCTCAGCTCCTCAGGAAGCTCGAGCTTGTATGCATGTCTACAACCTTTTTATTACCTTGAAAGTCTAAAACAAACCTGGTTTCTCTTTCCCTCGTTTTGCCGCAAAACGTACAACCCCTTTCCAAGGCGAAACCTTGAGCATCACATTATCTCCAACCTCAAACTTCCATCGGCTTACGCTTCAATCCAGCGTAGCTCTTTTGCCTATCACGAGAGGCTTAGCATTCCTTTCCTTACTTGAATGATTTTCTCAGTCGTCTCTTGTACTATCTCTGGACCGGTGAGTTGAACTTCTCCAACCTCAGCCCAACAAACAGGCGAACGACATTTTCTACCGTAAAGTGCCTCAAAGGGTGCAGCCTTAATGCTAGCATGATAACTGTTATTGTATGAAAACTCGACCAATGGCAAATGTTTAACCCAACCATTTCCAAAGTCGATCACACAAGCACGAAGCATATCTTCGAGAGTTTGAATGGTTCTCTCGCTTTGTCCGTCAGTTTGCGGATGATATGCCGTACTCATATCTAAACTTGTACCCAAAGCTTTCTGAAGTGACCTCCAGAAATTTGATGCGAACCTAGGGTCACGATCACAAATAATCGAGACCAGTATTCCATGCCTTGTTACTACTTCCTTTAGGTACATTCTTGCTAGTTTCTCCAGAGGGTCAGTTTCTTTCATGGGTATAAAGATTGCGGACTTTGTAAGACGGTCAACGATTACCAAATGGTGCTCCATTACATGTGTGACTAGAAGCTTTGTGACAAAATCCATCGTGATATTGTCCCACTTCCATTGAGGTATCTCGGGTTGTACCAACAAACCCGATTGTCTCTGATGTTCGGCCTTGACCTTAGCACAGGTCAAGCACTTGCTAACATAGGTGGCAATATCAGCTTTCATATTGGGCCACCAATATAGCTTCTTTACGTCTTGATACATTTTCTCGGAACCTGGATGGATAGAATACTTCGATTTGTAGGACTCGTGCATGATCACAGTCCGCAAATCGTCATAACAAGGTAACCAACTCCTGCCATTTAGGCATAGGGTTCCATCCGTACGAGGTTCCAACTTTTCCGTTCTAAGTGCCTCTGGAAATTTAGCATTTTCAATCAGCATACCTCCAACATCCTCATTCTTGATGTTCTCTGGTTTCCGTGCTTCAGTCTGAGCATTCAAGATTTGCTTAGGAAGATCCAAGCTAATAGTCATGACTAAAGTCGAACTCTGAACGGTGGTTCCGTTCTTTCCTGCTTTAAAGTCAGCAACGACATTTGCCTTCCCTGGGTGATAACGAATATCGCAATCGTAATCACTAAGCAACTCTAACCATCGGCGTTGTCTCATGTTCAATTCCTTCTGATTAAGAATATGTTGTAAACTCTTATGATCAGTGAACACCGTACACTTGGTACCATACAGATAGTGCCTCCAAATCTTCAGAGCGAACACTAACGGCTCCAAGTTCCAGATCATGAAGTAGTATAGTTCTTCTCACTGTTATCTTTAATGGCGTGATGAATAAGAATAACCTTTCCTTTGCATCACACAGCGCCAAACCCTTGATCGAAGCATCGCAGTATACGATAAAATCTTCACTTCCTTTGGGTAAAGCCAGAATTGGTGCACTACACAACTTCTGCTTCAATAACTGGAACGCTGCTTCTTGTTTGTCACCCCACTCAAACTTGACCTTCTTTTGAGTGAGCTTGGTCATTGGTTTGGCGATCTTTGAAAACCCTTCAATGAATCGTCGATAATACCCAGCAAGACCTAAAAACTGACGAATCTCCGTTGGTGTCTTAGGAGATGCCCAATCTTTAACGGATTCGATCTTGGCTGGATCCACATGAATGCCTTTATTATCAATCACGTAACCGAGGAACTGTACTTTGGGAATCCAAAATTCACACTTGGAAAATTTTGCATACAACTCCTCTTTCTTCAACAACTCCAATATTATCTTCAGATGCTCTTCGTGCTCTTGCTTGTTCTTGGAATAGATCAAAATATCGTCAATAAAGACAATTTTCCAAATTGTCCAGATAAGGTTTGCACCTCGGTTCATGAGGTCCATAAACACAGCTGGTGCGTGGTCAAACCAAACGCATAACTTGGAATCTTAATGTCCATATAGAGTTCTGAAGCAGGTCTTCGAGATGTTTTTTTCCTCGAACCCTCAAATTGGTGATAACTTCACCTTAGGTCGATCTCTCGAGTAAACACTCGACCCTTGAAGTTGATCGAATAAGTCATCAATTCTTGGTAGCGAATAACGGTTCTTCACCGTTAGTTTGTTTAGTTCCGATAATCTATGCACATCCGTAACGATCCATCTTTCTTCTTGACCGAATAGAATGTTTTTTTTTGAGCTCCCCATGGTATTGAATATAGGTCTTATAAAGCCTTTGTCGGAAGTCTTGTAGTTGATCCGCTATTCTTCATTTTGATGGGGCCAATCGATAAGGTGCCCGTGCTATAGGTGCAACACCAGGTACTAGATCGATGTGAAATTCCACTTGTCTGGTATGTGGAAGACCTGGCAAGTCCTCGGGAAATACTTCGGGAAAATTTTTGACGATCGGTACATGCTTGCAAGTGCTTTTTTCTTTGACATGGTCTCCAGTCTCCTTGATGGTAATATGTGCCAAAAAGACGTGACATCCTTTTAGCAGATACTTCTGGGTCTTGGTGCAGAGATGATGTTTAATCGAGTCCCGCGTTTATTGATATTCACGTCTTCCATGAAAAATTAAGATTTCGCTCCCAAAAGGAATACGAACGATCTTCTTAGCACAGTCAATAACGGCTTGGTATTTTGTCAACCAGTCCATGCCAATTATGATGTCATAAGTACCCATTTCTACAGGCATTAGGTCGACGTGAAACGGATGGTTCAGAAAATTTAACGTGCAACCCAGTAATACCGTATTTACCCAAATTATTCTACCATCAGCTAATTCAACGTTATAACCATGATCTAATGTAGTGGGGGCTATATTAATCAAAGTACTAAATTGAGTAGACACGAAACTTCTATCTGCACCAGTATCAAATAAAATGGAAGCACAACGGTTGTTTAGGAGAAACGTACCCGTCACAACGTTGTTGTCTGGGTTTTGCCCTGCAACTCCCACTGCATAAGCCCTGGCTACAGCGTTGCCATTTCCCTGGTTCTTGTTCTTCCACTGGGGCAGTCCTTCTTGAAGTGGCCTGGAGCCCCACACTCAAAGCAAACGATGGCATTGGTATTTGCCCCTTGGGCTCTCGGGTTGTTGTTGTTGCGGTTGTTGTTGTTATTGTTGTTGCGGTTGTTGTTGTTATTGTTATTGCGGTTGTTGTTGTTGTTATTTGCAGTTGCAGGCCGGCTCCTACAGTCCTTGGCCAGGTGGCCAAGCTTCTTGCAGTTATTGCATGTTGGTATACCAAGGACGTAATGGTTGAAGTTACACTTGGGACATAGAGGTTTAGTCCCTTCATACGGTTTCTTGTCACCGTTCCCTGCAGCATAAGCCCTGCCTGTGTTCTGCCTTTTGTTCTGTTGTTGGTTTTGGTTATTTCGAGGAGTGTCTTCAAACTTCCTCTTGTTTTCTGCCTGTCTCTCAGCAAAAGTGTTAATTCTCCTATCCATTAATTCAGTCGCCATCTCAATAGCCTCTTGCATGGTTTTCGGCTTCGATGCCACAACACTTGAGTAAATCAGGTCGGGCATCCCACCGACATACCTTTCAATTTTGTCAGTCTCTTCAGGAAACATCCTGTCACACAGCAATGCTAGTTCCTGGAAACGTTGGTTGTAAGCTACCACATCGGTGCCCTTTACTTTTAGGTTCCACAATTCTGCCTCAATCTTCTTAATTTCATTCCTCGGATAATATTTAGTTGTCATCTTCTTCTTCAAGTCAGTCCACGTCATTGCATATGCAACATCATTAGTTATTGTTCTAACATGTGAGTTCCACCATGTTAGAGCAATTCCTATAAGAGTACAAGTGGCAAACTTCACTTGATTCTCCACGGTGTAGTTACTTATGCGAAACACGGTTTCCATCCTCTCAAACCATTGGGTCAAGTCGACCACTCCTTCTGTGCCCCTGAAGAATAAGGGTTGACATTTCATGAAGTCTTGATAAGTGCACTCCCGAACAGCGCGTTCATTCCTTCTCACACCTGTTCCCGAGGTATGGCTATCATCGCCATTTCGGGTCGTAGCACGTGCTGCCAATACAGCAGTGACACCCTCGTCGATCATGGCCTGAAGTTGGGCACTGGTGACCGAAGTGGTGGTAGTAGGGTCTGTGACTGGTGTTGGTGTTGCACCTGGGTTTAACCTCGTGGGCCTTCCTCTTGGTGCCATTTTCTTAAATCACAAGAAAACATAATACCCGTTAGATTTCAAAAATCTTAACCATAACCCGATGTATACATAATAAATAAAACGAGATCACAACACATGGTGAAATACACAACAGTATTGAAATTAACAAATCGACATTCATTCACAATAAATTCGATTTCATATAAAACATAATCCATCCTTTCCATATATAACTTGGGAAAATAATACATGATTGGTTTAAATACAAACGATCACAACACTTAGGTTACAAGACAAAATAACCTAAAGCCATACTAGCCGAGATATACTCGTAATACTTAGTAGGCTGTACAAAGTAGCCGATACATGAACAAAAAGATCTAAACAGAGTAGCTAGACAAAACAAAAGATCTATACAGTCTGCTAGCTGGGAATAACCCATAATACTTAACAGACTGTACAGTAGCTACACTAAACCCAGTCTAAAGTACTCGCTACTGGCTCCTCGGTAGCTTGGCTCTGCAGGATCTTAGCAGGTCCCTGCTGTGTCTGGAAGCCGATAATCTGAGTCTTGAGGCTCTTTACTATTTTAGTGCTCCACTCATGTCCTTCTGGGGGTTCGTAGTCTGCGTTCAGCAGCTCCTGGATCCAATATGTAACACCCCAAATGGGTCGCAGCGGAATAAGGATCGGGGGCGTGTTACTTCAATGATCAAAACACAAGATATATAATAAGAACGAAACAAAGTAGTTTACTGATACATTGGATTAAATAAAGAATATTACAAAAGCTTATTAGCTTTATAGTTTCTTTGTTTATTATTACAAAAGACACATGGATTCCAAACATGATGACATAAGTCTTTAACAGTGCAATCAAAATCACATAAAACCAAAGCATCCTTGGCAATCTCGTGCCTAATGGGGACCTCCTGAAACATTGTTAAAATGTCAACAAATTGTTGTGAATTCTTAGGTTTATGTATTTAAATTATGCTGGACCGTAAGAATTTTTCCGTGTTGTTACAACAGATGCCAACAATCACAAAACCAGATTATGTTGCACTAAGTCTCATGACACGAAGCTCAACCTATATTTGTCTATTTTAGCAGTTATTTGCCCGTAAGGTGTTGTAACCCGCAAACATTCCAAGGCCGACATGGTCACCGTTCGTTCCCAGTGTAGCTAATCACCCAAACGGGGAGGTTAATCCCAATATATTATTAATATCATTTGCGCTCACATAATGCAATTAAACAAACTACATCTATGCAATTGATCAGTTCATGATAATGGGCTCGGAGGGTTTATCGCTACTTAGGAAACAATAATCAATTATTCTTTAAACACTTGCGTACAATTTAATTAAAAAACAAAGCATGTTTCCACCCCAGATAATAGTAAATCAGTAAAACTGTAAAAAGTGTGGGGCTATGAACTCACCTTGTATACAGGTAGTCCAAAATAATCTCAGATAAAACGTCACGCAAGACGATAAATGCAACCTATTTAAATTAAGGCCGTATAAGTACCGAGTACTTTAATTGTGATAACATTGAATATAATCTTATAGTAGTTACATCGTACTATCGTTCGGGCTATCATAATTAAAGAGGTCATGACATGACGTACGAGGAGTTTAGGACACTTTAAATCGTAAATCCAACAACTCATCGATACGCCATCCGAAGAGGCCTCATTATGAAACTCCCTAGTAATATAGCACTTTGATAACCACTCAATATTCTATATAGCATAATCACCGACTAATCGTTTTAGTAAAATAGTATTTATAAAGTGAAATCGGTTTATATATACTTTCGTAAAAATGCTCATTTGGCTCGTTTTTTAAGCGTTGCTCGCGTTTTTACGTTCCACGTCCTTCGTAGTTAAGACGAGCGATCAAAAATTACATTTTCAAGTTTTTAAAACTTCTGCGATGATAGTAACTTATGTTCAACAGCTCATTTGTCTTGTTTTAGGGGTTTTAATTAGCGTAAAATTGTAATTGTCATACTTATACGTTTTAATCCCGATTTAGTGATTCCTTTCGAGTACGTTTTTGGTTATTAAAAGAGGTATTATTATTTTATATGTTTGGGTCGTGATGAATAGTATTTTACTGTTCTGTTGAATAAAATTACTAATTTAGTATACTTTTTGATCTAAATCAAGCAAGAAATCGCACATACACACGATCTAATCATCCCATTAGCTCTGATACTAATTGTGGTTTATCCTATATCATAACACGGGGTCGATTCTTGGATTTGGCTAGTTTCTAGAGAGAGAAACACTTGAGAGAGAATATCTAGAGAGAGAAAGTGTTTTTCTATGAAAAGTAATTAATGACTAGCTTACCTCTTCCAAAGTTGGAAGAGGCTATATATAGTACTTACAATATACCGGGTATTCGTACCCAACTTAAAACCGAAAAACGAACTATTAACTATTCAGCTACGAGCAATAATAAACAGTAAAATACACAGGGTGACCGAGTCTTTTTCTAATATCTAACATTCATAATCTAGGGCAATCTTGGACATAAAATACAAAACATGAAACACGAGAAAGGAAGAGGCGAGCCTCCTCACATCACAATTATTCATAATATTATATTAATATACTACTACTAAGGATAAACATGGGTTTCCACCCACGAAGCGCTTGTTTTTTATAACCGAGTTACGAGCCTGACTCGACCCCGAATTTAGTGATCCATGGGGAAAGTTTGGAGATCCAGGACAACTATCGGTGGTATGTCCCCTTCAAAATAATGCTTAAGTCTATGACCGTTCACCTTGAAATTTGGTCCGTCGGTTTGAGATGACTCGATAGTTCCATAAGGGAAAACTTGAGCAACGGTGAACGGTCCGGTCCAACGGGTTTTGAGCTTTTCCGAGAAAATCTTTAATCGATAATTGAAGAGAAGAACTCAATCACCAATGTTGAAGACGCGGTTTTTAATCTTGAAGTCATGAATCTTCTTCGTTTTCTCTTTGTAGATTAAAGAGTTCTCGTAAGCTTGATCTCGGAGTTCATTTAATTCATTCATTTGAACTTTTCGGTGATCTCCCGCGGTCTTAAGGTCAAAATTACAATGTTTTAAGGCCCAATAGGCCTTGTGTTCAAGTTCGATAGGAAGATGGCAAGTCTTTCCGTACACGAGCTTATAAGGAGTGCACCCGATGGGTGTTTTGAAAGCGGTACGGAAGGCCCATAATGCATCATCTAACTTATCGGACCATGAAGCACGGTTTTCACCTACGGTCCTTTCCAAAATACGTTTCAAACCACGATTTGAAACCTCCACTTGTCCACTCGTTTGTGGATGATACGCGGTAGAAAGACGGTGAGTAACTCCATATTTAAGCATAACTTTTGCAAATTGATCATTACAAAAGTGA
Source organism: Tanacetum coccineum (assembly GCA_026074375.1). Taxonomy (NCBI): domain Eukaryota; kingdom Viridiplantae; phylum Streptophyta; class Magnoliopsida; order Asterales; family Asteraceae; genus Tanacetum; species Tanacetum coccineum. The sequence goes on from BQNB010003186.1 coordinate 14,082, forward strand.
GTACCGCGATCACTAATTATAGCACGAGGAGTTCCAAATCGGGCAAAAAGAGATTTCAAGAATTTAACAACGACTCGGGCATCATTAGTGGGGATCGCTTTTGCTTCAACCCATTTAGACAAATAGTCGACGGCTACGAGAATGTACTTGTTCCCTCGAGAAGACGGGAACAGTCCCATGAAGTCGATGCCCCACACGTCAAAGATCTCGCATACTTGAATTGCATTTTGAGGCATTTTGTCTTTTTGTGAGATTTTGCCTTGACGTTGACATGAGTCACATGACTTTACCATGTCATAGGCATCGCAGTAAATCGTCGGCCAATAAAAATCGGAATCGAAGACTTTCTTAGCGGTGTAGTTCGCACCATGATGTCCCCCGGTGGGTCCATTATGGCAAGCCATGAGGATATCAACGACTTCTTGTCCGTGAACACACCGCCTAATTACTTGATCCACACAAATCTTAAACAAGTAAGGGTCGTCCCAAAAATAATACTTAACATCCTTAAAGAACTTTTTCTTTTGTTGGGATGACATCCCGTTTACAACAAAATTTTCCGTATGGTAATTTGCAATGTCGGCAAACCATGGGGTACTAGAATCATTATGGGAAGATATTATTCCAAGGGTCTCGAGAGGAAAAGTTTCATTAATTTCCTTTTTCTCGAGATCACCTTCATGAGGATTTTCTAGTCTAGACAAATGGTCGGCCGCGAGATTCTCTGCTCCTTTTTTATCATGAATAAGAACATCGAATTCTTAGAGTAGGAGAATCCACCAGAGCAATCTCGACTTAGCATCTTGCTTAGCAAGAAGATACTTAAGAGCCGAGTGGCCCGCATACACTATGGTCTTTGATAAGACTAAGTAAGGCCATAATTTCTCGAAAGCATACACCACGGCTAATAACTCTTTTTCCGTAGTCGTGTAATGTGCTTGAGCATCCATCATGGTCTTACTTGCATAGTGTATAGGCTGAAAATGTTTGGTGTTTCATTGCTCTAAGACTGCACCTACCGCATAATCACTAGCATCGCACGTAATTTCAAATGGTAGGTCCCAATCGGGGGCAACTAAAATCGGGGATTCGGTTAACTTTTTCTTAAGTATGTTAAACGCTTTAATACATTCTTTCAAGAAAATAAACGGAGTTTCTTTTTCAAGAAGATGGGTCATCGGCCGGGCGATTTTAGAAAAATCTTGAATAAATCGTCGGTAGAACCCGGCGTGCCCTAAAAAACTTCGAACACCTTTAACGGAAGTCGGATGAGGGAGTTTAGCTATAACATCAACTTTAGCTTTGTCGACCTCAATCCCGGACTTAGAAATCTTGTGGCCGAGGACAATGCCATCTTTAACCATGAAATGACACTTCTCCCAATTTAGAACTAAGTTGGTTTGTTCGCACCATTTTAGCATTTTGTCTAAATAGGAAAGGCAAGACGAGAAAGAATCCCTGAAGACTAAGAAATCGTCCATGAAGACCTCATGCACCTTTGGAACGTGCCCGGAGCATTACATAAACCGAAAGGCATACGACGGTAGGCAAACGTCCTATAAGGGCAAGTAAAGGTAGTTTTCTCTTGGTCTTGCGGGTCAATTAGAATTTGAAAATATCCAAAACTCCATCTAAAAAATAATAGTATTTGTTCCCTGCTAAACGTTCTAGCATTTGGTCCATAAAAGGCAATGGGAAATAGTCTTTATGAGTGACATCATTAAGCTTACGATAACCAATACAAGCTCGCCATCTCGTAACTAACTTAATTGGTATTAACTCATTATCTTTGTTTTCAACTACGGTCATGCCACCCTTCTTTATGAGTGACATCATTAAGCTTACGATAACCAATACAAGCTCCTCATCCCGTAACTAACTTAATTGGTATTAACTCATTATCTTTGTTTTCAACTACGGTCATGCCACCCTTCTTAGGCACACAATGAATGGGACTCACTCTCGGACTATCGAAGATAGGGTAAATCCATCCGGCATCAAGGAGTTTGATTACTTCCTTTTTGATAACCTCATGAATTTTTGGATTCGCCCTTCTTTGATGTTGAACCATTGGTTTGAAGTCGTCTTCCATTAAGATCTTGTGAGTGCAAAAACTAGGGTCTATACCCTTAATGTCGAAAATCTTCCATGCGATGGCTTATTTGTGTGACTTAAGAACCTTTAAAAGGGCGACTTTTTCTTCATCTTTTAACTCCTTAGAAATTATGACGGGTAATTTATCGATTCCTTCTAAAATTGCATATTCTAAATGAGAAGGTAAATCCTTAAGCTTGAGTTCTGGTGGTTCTTCGATTGAAGGCTTCATCATAGTAACATCAACTTGCTTAAGGTCGACATTTTTCATCAGAGGGAGAGTCGGAGACGGGTCTTCATTTAACAATTTTTCAAGGTAAAGAATGTCTCCCTCCGTGTCGTAATAATCGTCATCTAAATTAGAAAGCTCTTCCGGGGTACGTAAAAAAGTCTCAATCTCTTCCAAAATGAAATCTCCTCCTTCAAAAGGAGTGAACGAGGGGGAAGAAGAAGCGATGATAGGATCCGAAGGAGTGGGATTGCCACTTGACGAACTATCCGAAAATCCGAGCACTTCTTGAGCATACTCCTCACAAGCAACGTCTATGACATTGACTTGATTAACCGTTTCGTAACTACGGGAGTATCTCGAAGTTTGCCCGACTTTAAACGTAATGGCCTCATCATCGACTCGTAGAGTTAATTCTTCACCATAAACATCGATTAAAGCTCTTGCCGTCCTCAAGAAAGGTCTCCCGAGGATGAGGGGAACCCGAGGATCAACATCGTAATCAACTACAACGAAGTCGGCCTCTGGATGCCTAAAACCTATAACTTGTATCTCTTTATATACTAGAGATTAATAGGTTTTACAAAGAGATAAAATTAAAATCTTTTAAACATTTAACTTGATTCTTCTATTATCTTCTTTCTTTATAAGGAGTTCTTTTGATGAATCTTTGACTTAAATCTTCCAATAATTCTCCACCAGCTTGTAGATTCTTGAATGACGATTGTTAGTCCTTTTGTTTATTCTTGTTTTGTCTTATAACTCAAAATATAATTCCCAACAATCTTCCCTAGCTGATAATGACAAAACCAAATAACCACGAACTTCCCCTGAAGTTAATATACGAATGAAAACTTCCCCTTAAGCTACCAAGGATCTACAAGTTGCAAATCATCAAATCTTCTTCCCCTTTTTGTCAATATCAAATAGGAGACTAAAGGATGCAACTTTGATCTTCATAGCTACGAACCAATATTACACTGCTAATCCAAGTATTCCAATGACCCAAATTGCCCTCATTACGCACCTAAGAAAAAATGAACTGAGCAGTAGAAACTATATAATAGCCAGTAGTAATCAAAGGGGTAGTAGTAGTAAAATCTTCACCTCATGTAGCAATATAAATGGATTATACATTTATACATAAGCTTCCCTCGGAAACCCATATGTTAACCATATCTTGAATCTTAATATTATGAGGCTCTATGTATGATTACTGATGATGGAACTAAGTATAACAAAACTGATGCTGAAGTAGAACAAAACCCAAAACTTGTTCTTATATCTTGCACTATCCAGTGACTTATCGAAGTATACCCTAAATGATTGTATAGGGATGACCGCAATCTATTGACAATTATCTCATCTTCTTGACATACATAACCAAAGTGATAGCAAATGTGAGCATTGAGACCATAAGAAAATCACCACTTTGCTGTATTTGTCAATTCTTTGTCAATCATTTTAAGCTCTCGAACAAGTTATCTCCTAATGTTTACAAAACTACTTTAAGATATGATAAAACACAAACCAAATAATTCCACTTCACCGTCAAATAAGTGATAAAAAATCTTTTTTGTAACCAACTAATTTAAATAATCCAATAACGACCCTTTTTTTAAACGTTTAAGAACATTAAAAACAAAAACCAAAATCTTATGACTTGTGTGTGTTTTCCCTTCTGTCCGAATCAATTGATAACCAAGAACCAAAAAACATGAAACTTGTCGAGATATCGAATTTAAACCTGAGTGATTAAGTGCTTATCGGATAACACTGTCAGTACAAACTTCACTTCAAACAGTACAAACTTTCTTCACTTGGCAGTACAAATATGGGACAAGCAGCAGTAGTACCACGAACACAAACAGTAGTATCTTGTCTTGGCAGCTTTAACATCTATTGGTAGCACTTAATAATACGTTAGCAGTACAAACGCATAGACACATGGCAGTATTAAGTTCACTTTTCTTTCAAAGTAAGCAGCTTAAAAATTAGATAACCCACCAATTTTTAAACGATCTGTGGTCCATGTTTGATTATACAAGCCCATTCACCACAACTAAAAATTAGGGATATACTAAATCTTTGCCAACGATATCTACTACATCTTTGCCAAATACCCTAAAATTTCTCACAATATTCACCATAATCTGGTACATATTTGCCGACGATATCTCTTACCTTTGCTGCCATGCTACTTCTTTTAGACGTATTATTACCCAGAAAAGTCCCGTCTTTCATCTCTCACGCAATCCAAATCAACCAGATACGATCAATCAATAATTAGATCTTCAAACACAACCATGAATTAACACAGATGTAGAAACCAATAAAACACACTAATGCTCACAATCTGTTTATTCCCTCTATACAAAACCACTCATCATATGTGATATCAATAAGCTTCACGAAACATTTGAAAACCCTAAAAACCAAATAATACGAAACCTAATATCTAGGGTTTTCGTGTGCTTACCAGGCTGTAATGAAATCCTTAGAAGCGTTCGTTGCATTAAGAAGATCCAAACACATATAAGCAGCAACATATCATATGTACACCAGCCTTATCACGCATGTAATTAGGGTTTTATAATCATGCGAAACCCTAACATCAAACCATGATAACCAAATAAAATAATCAAGCAGCCATAGTCATCATTCTAGATCCAAACCAAAAGATATACAAATCTAATGATAGGTTTGTTAGTTAGAGAAGTGGATCAAAAGAAACCCAAATAATTACTTATAATCGTATTGCATACCTAAACAGGTAGAGGGGACGATTATAAACATTGATATATCAATTAAACTCCAAAACCCCAAAAAACTTTTTGCCTAAAACAATTTCTTGAAAGTTAGGGTTTATGGGTTTCTTTAAAAACCTTGTATGATCCTAGATCGAGAGCCACGAGGCTCTGATACCAATTGTGGAAACCATAATGATCGTTAGATCGTTTAAGCTCAGGTTGTTTAGACCTTCATCTAGGATAATATCAATGTTCATAAGTTATAAAAACAAAGCGGAATAAGAACAAAGATATTCAACAAGGTGTTCTTCATTAATAACCAAACGTTCTTCATAGCCCCAATTCTAGATGATCAATTCTAGATGGTACTCTAATAATAACAGGATCATAGATTCTTGAGGCCTAATAAACAAACAATCATTTAGGCGTCAATTTAGAGGGACTCACGCCTAAAACACACACATACTTTTCTGTGTCTACATCTTGACATACTTTTCTAGATGCCTAAAACCTATAACCTATATCTCTTTATATACTAGAGATAATGGGTTTTGCAAGGAGATATAAACTAATCTTTTTAAACATTTTAAATTGATCTTATGTTATACTTATTTTCTTTATAGGGAGATCTTTTGATATCTTTGACTTAAATCTTCAATAATTCTCTCCAGCTTGTAGAATCGCTTGAATGCGATTTTAGTCTTTTGGTTTCTTCTTATTTTATGTTTATTTTCACTCAAATATAATTCCCAACAGTGAACAAGGGGGAAGAAGAAGCGATGATAGGATCTGAAAGAGTGGGATTGCCACTTGACGAACTATTTGAAAATCCGAGCACTTTTTGAGTATACTCCTCACAAGCAACGTCTATGACATTGACTTGATGAACCATTTCATTATAATTTATTACGGGAGTATTCTCGAAGTGTGTCGACTTTAAACGTAATGGGCTATCATTGACTCGAGGTCATTTCTTCACCGTTAACATCAATTAATGCCGTGCCATCCTCAAAAAAAGGTCTCCCGAGGATTAGAGGAACCGAGGATCGACCTTGAATCAACAACAACGAAGTTGTTCGAGTTCGAAATTAAAATTTTCCTTCTTTTACAAAAACATCTTCGGCGACCACCATCTAAGAGAGTAACGGGTCGATCAGTTTGCAAGTTCGAATGTCATGCGGGTCGGAGTGAGTTCCGGGAGTGAAAGATTCTTCCATTCGGAAAAGGCATTAGATTAATGCTAGCGCCAAGATCGGCTAAGGCTAAGCATTCATCTAGCTCTGGAAAATCACATGGGATGAGAAATTTGTCGGGATCTCCAAGTTTTTCGAGGAAAATTTTTTAGGATGCATAGACGAGCAATTCTCATTTAACGGGAAGTACTTGGCTTAATTCAATAATTTTTCTGTATTACTTAAAAGACCTTAACTCTTAAACGTAGAAGCAAACTTCGGCATATAAAGAAGAGCATCCGCAAAGCTAATATCGAAGTGTAATCTTTGAAAGATTTGAAGAAACTTCAACATTTGATTATTAGCTTTTTCACGGAGCTTTTGGTCGTTAAGTCTCGAAGGATAAGGTATTGACGGTTTAGGATTAGTATTCGGAGCAACTTCGGGCTCCGGAATCGAATCTTGGACAACCGAAGGTTGGACGTGTGTGGTACTTCCTAAACTTGTATTTTGCACCTTGTCCTTTGTCACATCGGTTTCACGTTCCACTTCCTTTGAGAGAGAAGGAGTAGGTGGAATCGTAGGTCCATTATAAGAAACACCACTTCGGGTGGTAATAGCTTTCACGTCACCTCTCGGGTTAGCAACAGTGTTACTAGGAAGTGATCCCGAACCCGTGGGACTTTGCATTTGGAAGAAACTGCTCATTACGTTTTTAATTTCATTGCTCATCATGTTTTTTAGCTCATTTTGATTTTTGTCATAGAAGTCTCAAAATCGTTCCTTATTTCCGTTCTCATATTAGATATTTGATTTTGCACAACTCTCATATTTGTCTCATTAATCTTGATATAGTTTGATAACTCATTCGAAGGTTGAACTTGAACTTGATTATGTGGAGCTTGAAAATTGTTGTTTCCTTGATTAAAGTTTTGCCCTCTTCCTTGATTGTTCGGAGCTTGATAATTCAGGGTTTGAAAATTCCCTTGATTTTGATTTTGATTGTATCAGTTTTGATTATTTTGCACATTCGGTTGATTGAAACTGGGTGGTCCGAGGTAATTATTCGAGCGATAGCTAAGCAAATTACGGTCACCTTGCGGTTGGTAGGAATTACCCCCCAAATTATGGTTACCCGTAGTAGCATAAACGGCCTCTTGAGTGTAGCCATCGGCGGCTGGGCACTCGGTAAAGGAATAGGGACCACCACAAGTCTTGTACTTTGGATGCACAGATTTGATCGATTGTATTTGTCTCATCATCTCTACAAAATTCTTATTCATCATTTCTAATTGTCGAACAACTTCTGGACTCTTGGTAGTAGAAGAGATATTTCTAGACGACACGTCTCGAGTTGCTGAAAAGTGTCCCAATGGTTGTGGTGGTTCGGTCATGTTCTCGATTATTTCGTAACATTCTCCCAGTTGTCTTTCTTGCATAAAAGTTCCTCCTGCTTAGTATGATTGATGGTGTCCCGATGACTTAATGTCAAACCATTATAAAACATATCAATTTGTGTAACTAAAAGCATGTTATGTTTATGACACTGATCAATGGACAATTTATAACGCTCTCATGCCTCGAATAACGATTCGTGCGGTTTTTGCTCAAATTTCGTGATCTCGTTCCTTAACTTAGTCACCATGGAAGGAGGAAAATATTTCGAGAGAAATTTCCTCATCGTATCATCGAAAGTGTGAATGGAATTCCTTGGAAGGCGATCATACCATGCGATAGCATGATGCGTCAAGGAATATGGGAAAAGAGACAAGCGAAGGGCGACATCGGAGACCCCATTTTGTTTCATATGTTGAGTAATTTCCAAAAAATTTATCAATATGTCTATTGGCATCGTCGCCAGGTAATCCGTGAAATTGGCAAGTATTTTGAACTTGTTGTATCATGTGATGACGAAGTCCAAAATCCGTTGCTTGAATTGGAATCGGGGAAATTGGTCCGCCCCGTCCATCTATAGACGGTTGGCACAACTCCTCCATTGATCGGGGAGCTTGCCCGTTAGGTCTCACTACCGGAGGTGGACCATTATTTGGTGGAGGAGGGGGCCTCGCAGGAGGCGGTCCCATGTTATTATGAGGAATGCTCATAACTTCTTCGAAGTCGAAAAGAGATGACGGTTGGCGCCAAAAATTTAGTTCGATGATAATAGGATATATAACATATACCTAAAATACCAAATTAATTATAGTATATAGAGTATCCCGTTTGATAAGAAAATTGCTTGATGACAAATAATATTTTATCTCCCGGATGTCGTATCCCGACAAGAGGTGAATTTGAAATTCACAAAAGTGTTTTGTTTGATTCTTGAATATCAAATATTTTGAATTTAGATTTTAATTCTACTAATGAAACGAAGATCGTGATCGACCCTCTTTAAAACCTCTCTTATAGTATGATAAATCTAAAGGTGAGCCGTTTTCACAATGACCACAAACATTGATTTTATGTTTTTCAATTTTTTTTGGTATTTTATAAAATAACTTGAAAACAAAATATTTTTGTATTTTATGGTTTTATAAAAGAAAATAGAAAATAGAAAACAATAACTTCATGGGGAAGGATCTTCAAGGCACTAACTTCAAATACTTTGCGAAAATCGTACACCTCTCCCCGGCAGCGGCGCCAAAAACTTGATTCGATCCAAATAGTCTATATAAAATATATATCCTAAATATCTCAAATTAATTATAGTATAGAGAGTATCCCGTTTGATAAGAAAATTGCTTGAGGACAAACAATATTTTATCTCCCGGATGTCGTATCCCGACAAGAGGCGAATTTGAAAACCGCGAAAGTACTTTGTTTGATGCTTGAATATCAAATATTTTGGTTTTTTATTTTAATTCTACTAACGCAACAACAATTAAAGATAAGCTAAATTAACAATTAAAGCAATTAAGAATTTTAAACTAAAAACGATAACGGGAAACTAAAATCGAGACTTAAAAACCTAATTATCAAATTTTAACCCTAAAAATGCAAAATTAATTTCTAAAGGTCCTAAATGATTAAAAATAATTTTAGAAAATAGAATTATATTTTTTTGATTTTTATTTTATTTATTATGAATTAAAAACAGTTTTAATATAAAAATAATACTAAAAATACTAAACTATTTTATAAAAAATCAAGAAAATTACTAAAAGTGATTAACACTATTCCTAAGGTTCTTAAAGAAAAACGGATTAATAAGCTCAAACTAATAAGCAGCTAAAATTCGAATAAGCTCAATAAGCTTTTAAACCTAAAAACCTATAACAATCAAATAATGCAACACTTGTTTGAAAAAGACCCCAGGGCAGATGGTGATGGGTGTGTGTGTTAAAACGTATGCTATAAAAGGGGGAGGTCACAGGTTCGAAACCTGTGGCCTTCCTTTTTGACAAAACGTTTTATTTTTTATTTTTTTTTAATTTGAAAAAGCTAAAGATTAAGCTTAAATGACAAACTTTAATAAAGAGCTTTTTGACAGATCCAAATAATAGGCTAGAAAAAAAACTACTAGAAAGACAAAAATAGCTTTTAACCTTTTTTTAACACCAAGCTAAAACTATTTTGACCTATTGGACTTAATAAGCTAATGTGAATCAAATAAGCTAATGACAACTCTTAAGCTAGTCTAACTAAGCACTGATGACTTAAAAAAAATAAGCAGACCAGATAAGCTACAAAGCACTTAAAAATCTAAAGATAGATAGCTTAAGATAGACTTCAAAGGAACCTTTGAAAACTTTGAGCTTAAAATTCAAGACTATTAAGCAATAAGCAAAACCTAAAAAGCAAAAACAGATTAAGACTAATAGGCTAAAGACTCAAATAAGCTAAAATTAAACAGATTACCTAAAGAAAATAAGCTAGGCAAGGACAAATAAAAATGACAGACACATACTTGTTTTTGGATTTTTTTTCTTTGAATTTGAATGACAATAAACAGCCTAACTTCTAAGACTCAAAAAGGATTTTTACCAACTAATAACTTAAAACAGATGAACTTAAGACTATAAAAAGCTAATTTAAAGAAATTTCAACCAAAGTAACTCTAAAATCAAAACACACTCTTTTCTACAAATAAGGACTTTAAACAAGAGCAAACTACTATTACTTGACTGTTAAAGATCCAATTTACTCAAAAGGTTCTACTAAGCAATAACAGATAAACATTGATGTATTTAGAACTCATTTGCACACTTAAACAATGCACCTTAAGCATAAACTTATGAATCAAAGCAATAAGCAGTTTAGGACTTTGTCAAGAATGACAGATTTGAGAATTTAACAATCTTAACTAGAAAGCTTAACTAAACCCATGCTAAACTTATTAAAGATTTTATATAGACTAACTAAAAGCTTATCCAAACTGTTTTAATGACCAAAGAGAACACAAGCAGTTTTAACTAAGTTAAAACTGCTTGTGCCAAACACCCCTTTAAATCCTTAAAACCAATTTTTTAGCCTAAACAGATTTAATTAAGCTCTATTTTATAAAAACAGATTAACAACTAAACTTATTAAAGGCTATTAAGCTAAAATTTAGAAAAATTAAGCACTTAATTATAAGCTACATTTAATAAGCTAATTTGACTAAATAAGGACAGATTCTATGAAAATTCAAGTTAAACAATACTAAACTAAAATCTAAATGCAATAAGCTATTATAAAACTAAATAAGCACAAATAAGCAAGAATAAGCAACATTTAAGCAGTTAAGCAAGCTAACATAGAATTTAAGTTAGAAAATGGTAAAAGATAGTGTACCTTAATCCCAGCTTAACAGGGATCAAACAAATGCTCAAAAGAGCTTATCTACAAGCTCCAGCTTGTTAGAAACAAGCTGGTAAGGTCCATAAGCCCATCCCAATTTGGCTTATCATCCAAAATAGCTTAACATGTTTTTAAGGTCCTTTTGAGTAATGAGTTTAATTAGTTAAGCTTAAAACAAACTTAACTAATCAAATGATAGCTTATACAGTAATGAGCTTATTTGAGCTTATTTAATCATTTTGAACACAATAATAGCATTAAAAGGAAAACAGAATTTAAACTCTAAAAATGAAAGTGAACTTTTTATTAATATTAAAGAGATTCTATAAGCTACTGAAAAGCTACAAATTACTACAAGCTTAAGCTAAAATCCTACATAATCTAATTGTGTGATCAAGCCCTCTATTTATAGGGGTGAGAGGAACCTTTTAGCCTTCAGGATGCAGAAAAGCAAAAATTACATAAAAGATATAAGCTGAAATAAGCTATTCTACTAAGCTACTCCTACTCCTAGATGATTTCAAATGTGTGATTACAAGCCTATTTATAGTGAGAGAAAGATCCTTCTAGAGCCTGAGGACGCTCCCTATTCCATCAATCATAGCACTTAGATCCAATCTTCATCATCTGAGCCCTTGGTTATAAGCCACGTCCCATCCACCAATCATATAGCTCTGGATTGCTAGGGTGAGTGGTTTTAATTACCCTGTGTGTTTAGTGTAAAAGAGAGGGAAATGAAAAAGAAGATCCACAGTAAAATTTGACCCCAATTGTTTATAACTGATGACTTTTGACCGGATATTTGGTTTGGGCTTTAGTTAATTATTGGGCCAGATTTAGGATTTTTGATTTAATATGTATAAGGCTTAAGGGTTGATAAGTATAGATCTTAATGGGCTGACCCGGCCCATTAAAATGGGTACGGGTTGGTCCATTAAGGATGTATACGCCTTCGGCTTTGGTTTTTTGTGCTCTTTCCATTCTCGTGCTCGGTTTTGTTCGTTTTGCTTGATTTTTGTCCTTTTGTGATTTATTCGTTACCTGCAAAGCATAATAACCAAAACACACATATACATTGTATTTTTCATATGTTTTAGGTCATTTAGGGTCGTTTTATTAGGTAAAAGGTATGTGTAATTAAACACATACCAAAATCCCCCATACTAAGCTATTGCCGTGTCCTCACGTAATGTCATAAATACAAGCTTAGAAAACTAAAATTTTTAACCCCCTTAGACTAATTACCTCAAAAAGTAGTTAAGTGTTCATCTAAGGGGATTAAGAAACCACTAGTTTTGAAAAGCCCCCCGTTTTACCATTTTTATGCATTTATTCATATCATAACTTCACGGAACAAGAAACACTAATAAAAAGATAAATTCATCGTCCTCGATTTTTCACCCGCCTCAAACTAAGCTTAAAAACGAAATCATTGTTAAATACAAGTTAAAATGCTAACACTACTCGTAGATGCTAATTGTGAATGCATAGCTACTTTTCGCTCCCTTATTTCCTAAATCCTCTAAAGATTTTATTATTATTATTTGTGACGATTAAATTAAAGTCATATTTATATAAAGTAAACCCGGTTTAGACCACAATTAGTTTGAAATCCTTTCCTAAAGAGACGATATGGTGAGAATAAGGTCCACATTAAGGTTTTAATTTCGCACGATTTAGGGGTTATCCTTTTTAGATAACCCCGGAGTCAAAATTTGGCTTTATTATTATTATTATTGCAACATTATTAAACCTCGGCCCTTTAAACAACTGCCACATTGGTATGCGAGCCGAACATGATCCAGGAGTCTTATTTCTACCTCGGTGATCCTTGACCTTTTAGAAGGCTGCAACATCGGTTGTGAGCCGGCAAGATGCAACAAACTTTTATCAGTCTCAGATTATTACTATGTGCCTTATTTAGAAGACTGCCACATCGGTTGTGAGCCGGCAAGAGGCAGTAAACTTTTATCAGCCCACAGTTTTTATTATTATTATTACCTCCACCCTTTAAACGACTACCACATCGGTTGTGAGCCGGCAAGAGGTAGTGGTCTTATTTCGGCTTCGGTTTATTACATAACTTATTATTATTAGCCAAATTTCAAGTCATGTGGTCTTTTAACTACCTAGACAACGGTAACGAGCCGTCAGGAATCGGTAGCTTATTTTCCCACAACACTGACAAAACCTCGATGTGTACATTAATTTCACCAGAAGGAATCTTTACGAAGTGATTTAAACTAAGACTCGCAAAAACCTAAAGTAACTTTATTTATTTAACAATTATATAATGTTTATTAAGTTGGTGGGAGCAAAAAAGCCACAATTAACCTCTATAAGCCTTAAAGAGATCCAACTACTCCATGCTTAGCATCTAACTTATATAAAACTCTATAATTTCTCGTTCTTCGCAAATTTAAAATCTTTAATAAAAAGATCCGCGAATGCTTAGTCTAATAAAACAAGCTTTGCATATTTAAAGTCTATCATGGAAACTTGCAAACTCTTGGCTCTTTATAAGCTAGAATTCGCGTTTTAAAGCTTCTTGTATAAAAGACTAGCAAAAGCTTAAATTTATATAAGTTAAGGGCCAAGCAAGAGCGTAACATGATCGATCAAGTCAAAATTTATTCCTTAAAAAGACAAAACTACGTGTCAAAACATTTATTGAATTTTTTTTAATTTTGGCATATTTTTGGTGAAAAAACGGGGTTACGTGAAGACAAGGCAAATGCAAGTAAGATCGAATCGAAAGATCCCCCCATACTAGAACTACACATTGTCCTCAATGTGAGACTGTCACCCCCATACTAATTTCAAGGCATAATCCACATATTAAGGGGTCTCTACGCAAATCTAAAGTCGTTTATTAATTATGCTAATAGATAAACGTTAATCAATAAGATCTAGGATATCGGATTCCCATATTTAAGCATGTGAAGGATTGAAGATCGAGTGAATGATAGACAAAACCACGAGCACGAGAGCCTTCAAAATCCGAGCAATCCTGGACATAAAATACAAAACACGAAACACGAGAAAGGAAAGGGCGAGCCTCCTTACATCACACTTATTAATAAATATTAATATACTACTACTAAGGATAAGCATGGGTTGCCACCCACGAAGCGCTTGTTTTTGTGCGAGTCTCTAGCTTGACTCTCCCCATATCATCGTAATATTAGGGACGAAACAAGTGGAAGAGTAAACTTCCAACTGACATTCAAATGCCACCGACTTTAAAGAAGAAAAATGAAAAGCGGAGATGCCGGGGTCAAAAATGATATCCTCACTCCTGGAGGAGAGAAGAAGAGAAGAATTCACCGGATAGGTGAAATAAGGAAGAAAAATTTGGATAACATATGTAAAGGAAAGATAATGACGATCCTCAAAGGGTAGGCTCACATATGTAGGAGAAAATGTTTTCTCATGAATCCCGGGGTCAAAAACTTTGTCCTCGGTCATCAAATCATCAATCTGATCGTCATATAAAATCTTCTTCCATTCATTCGTTTTAGGTTCCAAATCAAATAAATCGTCATTTTCTTCGAGAGGCGGTTTATCGGTGAACCCCTCGAGAATGGAAACAACACTTATCATTGGTGAAGATGGATCACGGTGAAGTAAAAACTCAACGTCGTCACTAGGAGTGAAACACTCATCCTCATTAGAATCGGAAAGAGGTGTGACTAGGAAAGTCGACTCATCAAGGTTGGAATCATAAGAATCCTTGCACTCGATGTCCTCTAACACCTCATCAAAAAGAGGATTTACGTCACTAGAGATGTATTCGTCATCGAATTCGAAAAGAGGGTTCGAATAAATTTTAACATTATCTTCCGGAATGTCCTCATCTGATAGTGACTCGTCATCACTAGAGGTAAAATCATCATTTGAATCGAAGAGATGGTTAGAGAAAGTCACGGATTTTTCCACATAAACGTTAATGGGAGAGAAATCATCACACGAAGGTAAATCACAAATACTATCACTCCCGGATGTATCCTCGGACTCACTTGGGATTGGAACAAGGTCCTCAACACTAGACTTTATGAATTCGTCTGATTCCTTTTCAGGAATATTGCTAAGTTCCTCATCTCCCATGATGAGAGAGTCCTCGGTCTCTAAAGTCGGTAAAATGGATGTGATTGAAATAGACGGAGGATGTTCAGAAATAATATCTCTCAAAGGAATAGATCTTTCCTTGTCATCTTCATCATAAAAATAATTGAAACGTCGCGAAGGCTTGGTAGTATAGGTACTAAGTTTAGCCACCTACTCTAGTTGCTGAAGCTCTTTCTTTTTATTAATCTTAATACTCATTCCATTGAATTTACCTTTAAGCTCATCAATCATATTTTCACATTCCCTTCTAAAACGAATATCAATTTTCTCATTACGATAATCTTTAATCCCTAAGTCATTACTTAAACTTAACATTTCATCTAAATACCGCTACTTAAGATCCTCCATTTCTTGGAGACTCATTTCTTGAAGAGGTGATTGATCGATGTTAGCCGCCTGCTTTTGTTGAAGAAACTTTTCACAAAATGATTGTATCATTTGAAAGAGTCTATTCTACAACTCATCTATTTTATCCCATCCATTGTGTACATCACTTATCCTTTGCTTATTAAGATCTTCTTAATGATTTATGGAATACTGTGGGGGTTGGTCAAAACCAGAATAGCTAGAATTATAGATAGGATTAGGCTCAAAGTAGTTTTGATTCATCGGTTGACATTGAAAACTTTCATGAGGACCCCCACAGTTTTCACAGCAAAGATATTGTTGTGGAAAACTCGGTGAATTTTGTGGATAATAGTAATCACTATAGTTTTGATTGTAGCTTGGTTCCTGCTCATAGACAAGCGGGAACCGTGGTGGACAATCATAACCAAAGTGAGAATCGTTCCCACATAATTCGCACAAGTATGTCTCGTACCGGGGTTGTGGAGGGTGGGTGAAATCGTTTGGAGGATCATTGAAAGAGTTCAGATTTGAATCATTAACGAATGAATTTCTAGTTTCAGAATTGCAAAATGAACAAAATCCTTTTCCAAGATAATTTCCACACCTCATACATGTACACCGTTGAAAACGTACACCATCTTCTAACAGATCTTTACAATGAAAACAATGAAATTGGTTGAACGAAGATGTTAGGGGTTGTGAAGGTTGGTTAGAAAAATTGGGAGTTTGGTTATAAGAATTTGGATTAGAGTCATAGACGGGCTCATTTCCGAAACTCACATTGGTACAATGCCGACAATTTCCACCGTTAAACGGACCTCCACACCTCGAGCATCTTGAAAACCAAGACATGTTGAAGAATTATTGGATAGGAAGGTTAAGAGATAAGCATTAATCGTAATAAGAGGATAGGAGAATAATATTGATAAGATTTATTCAAATAATAACATATGGAAAAAGAAAATAAGAAAAATAAGAAAGAAAAATATTTTTGGAAACCGAAAGTCAAAAGTACACGGTAGCTCTCTAGAAAACGCACAAAGAAGCGGAGGAGTGGGTAGGCGTGAAGCTTTTTAAAAATCTTCTCTTTTTGGGTCGAAGTTCGTAGGATCGACCCTCCTTATACCTCTCTTATAGTTTGTTTACTAAAGACGAGCCGAAACGACAATTAATAAACGGTTATTTTTCAATATTAAAATAAAAGAAAATAAGAATATAAGTGTAAAATATTTTTGTATTTTTATATAAAATAAAACGAAAACTTTCACGGGGAAAGGACCTTCAAGGCTCGAACACAAACAAATCCGTAAAAATCGCTACACCTCTCCCCGGCAGCGGCGCCATTTTGATGTTCGTCTATATACGTATCAAACAAATAACCCTCAAATATTTTATATATATATATATATATATATATAATACATATACATATACGTAAGCAAAGTATCATACAAATTATTCTTAGAAATAATAAATAAGTATATCACACGGGTTTAGTCCTCCTTGGGTGAGAGGTGAATGGAAATTCAACGTTATGTCGGGAATCGAGCTTGATTATCATAAAAGATTTGG
Organism: Tanacetum coccineum; assembly: GCA_026074375.1. NCBI lineage: Eukaryota > Viridiplantae > Streptophyta > Magnoliopsida > Asterales > Asteraceae > Tanacetum > Tanacetum coccineum. The sequence goes on from BQNB010003186.1 coordinate 31,157, forward strand.
GTTTGGTTTCTAATTCTAATAACGCAAATGAAAAGTAAATTTAAGGCACGCTAATTTAAAAAGGCACAATTAAAACATTAAGCATTAAAATGATAACGGGAATTTAAAGAACGCGACTAAAACCTAAATTATCAAATTTTAACCCTAAAAATGTAAATTTAATTTCTAACAGTCCTAAATGATAAAAAATAATTTTAAAAAAAAGAATTATATTTTTTTGACTTTTATTTATATTTTTATGAATTAAAAACAGATTTAATCTAAATTAAATATTAAAAATAGTAAACTAATTATTAAAATTCTGGAAAAATTATGAAAAATACTTCAACCTATTTAAAATCTATGAAAAATGAAAACTAGAAATAAGGCTGAAAGAATAAGCAGATAAAAAGCAAATAAGCCTAATAAGGTAAGACTGAAAATTAAGGTTAAATATTAAATGGTGTAATGGTATAACTGAAAAAGACCCCAGGGCAGTTGGTAAGGTACGTGTGTGTGTGAAGGGGAGGTCACAAGTTCGAACCCTGTGACTTCCTTTTTGCAAAAACATTTTATTTTTTATTTGAAAAAGCTAAAGTACAAGTAGAAATAAGCACTTTTAATAAAGAGACTTATAGCTTAAGCTTGTTTATAAGCTTGGGAAAAGCATTTTAAAATGACAGATTGCCCTTTGAAGCTTATATGAAATTAAGCTAAAACTGATTGGACATTCAAGGACTCAATAAGCAAAAAAAGGTCAAATAAGCTAAAAACGGATATTAACCTAGACCTCATTAGCACTAAAAACTAAAAATAAGCTAACAAAATAAGCTAGAAAACTATGAAAGGATTTAAAGAAAAGACCTTTAAAATATCCTATGAAAGACTTATCGAGGCAGAGAACTTTTAATTAAGCTAAGAACTTGAACAAATAAGCACTAAGTAAAAGCTAATAACTAAAAACAGATGAACATCTATACCCAAAAGACACAAATAAGCTAAACATAAGCAAATAAGCCTAAGAAATAAGCTAAAAACAGATATTAACCTAGACCTCATTAGCACTAAAAACTAAAAATAAGCTTACAAAATAAGCTAGATAGAGAGAGTATTAGAAAGAAGGACTTAAAGACAACCATCCCTTTTAATCTTATGAAATAGACTTACACTAACTTATAGCTAAGAACTTGAACAAATAAGCATTAAGTAAAAGCTAATAACTAAAAACAGATGAACATCTATACCCAAAAGACACAAATAAGCTAAACATAAGCAAATAAGCCTAAGAAATAAGCTAGAAAAGCAAAGAGCAAAATGACAGTTAGCGTAAAAGCTCACTTGACTATTTAACTAAAGTTTGATTAGCTTTTTGGACTTAATAAGCTAAAGTACATTGAATAAGCTTAGAACAGATTCTAATTCTAAACTAATTAAGCTATAAAAACTTAGAGAAAAGCTAATGCAATAAGCTAAACAGACCTTAAAACTTTGAGGCAGAGGACAAAAAGACAGAATAAAAAGAACTTTATGCACACTTATTGGATTAACTTATTGACCTAATAAGAAAAAGGACAAGGCTAAATCAAAGAGACAGATAGAGAATGGAAACCAAAGAACATAAATAAGCTAGGATTACGCAAATAGAAAAAGAATTAAGCTAGAAAAAGGGCACATTAACATGACAGACACACTACTATTTTTGGCTTTTAAGTCAAAGTTGAACTTATTTTTTTAAAGAAAAAAAAAAAAAAAAAAAAAACTCAAAAAGCAAAAACTAATTTAGAAAACTTTAACAAACAGAATTGAATCATAACTCATTAAGCTAATGAACACTAACTTAAGCTAATTAAACTACTAAGAAGGCTACAAACTTAAAGTAAAACAGTTTACATGCATGACATGTTCTAAACTAGAAGATTTGAAAAACCAAACTTCAAAACTTGACAAATCTATCTTTGAGCTTATGAAAACTTCTTTTAAAACTTAATTAAAACTTAATCTATTTTGGCACCTAAAAGCTACACAAGCAGTCTTAACGCCAAACACCCCTTTAAGATTATGAAAAGCTAAATTTAAACTAAAACAGACTCTAAAAAGCTTTAAGGGGCATTAACAGATTGAGAACTAAGATAATAAAAAGCAAATAAGCAAAAATATATGAAAAATAAGCATTTATCAAAAAGCTAAACTAAATAAGCTACTTTGACTATTTTTGGATAGTTTTCATGGAATCTCAAATTAAACAATATTAAAACAATAAACTAGATGCAATAAGCTAACAATAGACTAAATAAGCATAAATAAGCAAAGCATAAGCAAAAATAAGAAGTAAATAAGCAAAACAGTAAATAAGCAAAATAGTAAATAAGCATAAAAGTGAAAGGTGAAACTTACTTGATCCTTTGCTCAAAACAAGGATGTAAATACTCAAAAGAGCTTATCAACAAGCTCTAGCTTGTTTGCACAAGCTAGTAAGGTCTATAAGCCCATCCAAATTCGGCTTATCATCCAAAAAGCATTCCAGTAAAGCATAGGTAATTTTGAATTGATTTTAAATGAAACAAGCTATTAAATGGAGATTTAGTACTGATTTTAAAAGTAGAAGAGCTTATGAACTTTCATAAAACATTGATTAAGACATTGATAGTAGAAACAGGATCTACAAAGCAGAATTTAAGGAATAAGAGAAAATTAAATTGTATTAATAAACTTGACGTTAATAACTTTGAAAAGAAAATACAAATTAAAGTAAATAAGCTGTAAAAAAGCAATAAACCTACACTACTTCTATACTAACTTATACTACTCCTACTCCTAGATGCCATTTCTGTGTGATCTCTTCTTCAATTTATAGTATGAAAAGGAAGGATCCAGAAGGGAAGGAGCGTCATCCATCTTTAATCTTGACCCTTGGATCATAACAACCTTCATCTAAGCCCTTGAATAACGTACACGTCCCATTATCCAATAGCAATTCAAGGGATTGCCAGTGTGGCTTGCAAAGTTGTCAAAGGTGTCAGAATTATTCTTCTAGAAACATTTAAGCATGTGTGTTGGAGAGGATTTACCCTGGGTTAAACGGGGGAGGGAAAACTTTGGAGAAGATGTATAATAATTTGCTTTTGACTTTTTAGCTTGACCCGTGTTTATAAATATTACTTGGACTCATGAAAAATGGAGGATGGGGCCTGTATGGAATTTTGAAGGAAATGGAATTGGCTTTAGGATTTTATAATGAGTTTGTTAATACAACATAATGGTCTAAAAAGTAATTTATATCATTTTGACCTCTCGATGTTTTGATAATAACAAAATGTAAAAACGTTTACGATAAAAATAATATAAATTATTAACCGTAAAATTCTATTTCTAAGATTAATCTCTTAGGTATGGATAAACAAATCATTAAACATGATTAGTGATTAAGAAATATTTTTCTTAAACCTTACATTTCTACAAAAGTGTTTATAAAATATATAAAATACAAAATATTTATTTATTAAAGAAATGTATTATTAAAATAATAAATTTGAAATCAGATTTTCCCCCCAAAATGGAAGGTTCTAAAACAGATAACACCTTCCCTACAAAAGACAAAAGAGGAGCGTAGTCTACGGCGGCCCCTTTATAGGCCTGGCGGCCCCCTAATATATTTGGGACCGCTGGGACTGCCTCCAGCACAATGGCTCTTTTTGTCTCTTATAAATACTGGGCCACCCCATCTGAAAAACAGAACCTCTTGCCATGAATTTTCTTAGTATCTACTTTTTCTCTCTTCTTTCTTTCTTTCTAAAACACATATCTTAATCAATAAACATACCTTGATCTTGTTTCAAGTGATTAATTCTTTCTTGCCTCCCTTTCTTCTTCTAATCAAGTGCAAGAGAAGAACAATCGTATGCTTTCTTTTTTTTTTTTTTTTTTTTTATAATACAGAATTGTTATTAAGTTGATCTCCTTCTTCCTCCTCAAGATCACAAGTCTTCATTATATTAACTTTGTGTTGTTGTGTAAATTGGATTGTGTGTAGATAAAACAAATAACAACCCAATTGTGTAAATCGTGTATTGGTGATTTGGATTGTGGTGTCAATCAAGAGTATAAATCTTGTGAGTGTTGTAAAAGATTAGTACAAGTCTTAGATTGGTTTAGCTAAGATTAGGACTCAAATCTCGCTTGAGTGTGGAAAAGAAAGTAAGCGACGTGTTAACGGTTTTTTTCTCCGCCTAACGGGAGCTTGTTGACATTAGTGGAATCTCAGTGGAGTATAAGCAGGGAGGAGTGGAGTAGGAACGAAGAGGTGCTTCGTAGCCGAACCACTATAAATCTTGGTGTCTTGGTTTGATCATTTCTTTCTCTATCTCTCTATATTGTTATTTTTGCACCTTAGTTATCCCGAGTGTGTGTATAGAGTAAATGCAGTTTAGTTGTGATACATTATTACGCTGTGTTCTGTGCGTCATTGACATTCACCTCGGAACTTAAAGCAGTTTTAAGCATAGTTTTTTTTGTAAAACGGTCAAATTAACCTGTAAAACTATTCAACCCCCCTATAGTTTCTACAATTGGTAGCCAGGAGCCAAGGTCACTCATGATTTTTAAAAATTATTGGTATTTTAAAGCTTGGAGTCGATCTATGGATTCCGAATAATATCTAGAGGGCACTATGCAAAGCCATCACTTTGAAAAGTTGCTAGTCTTTATTTATTGGAAAAATAGATTCGAGACATATGTTAAATCAAAAGATCTAGATCTTTGGCATGTTATTACCAATGGTGATTTTCAACCCATTATTCAAAATCCGGAAACCAAACTCGATGAGGTTGTCCCTTTTGAAAAACAAACTGATGATCTTAAAAGAAGGCTTGCGAAAAATAATGAAGCCAAAATGGTTATTTACAATGCTTTGCCTAGAAAAGAATATGAACGAATTTTCATGTGTAATACGGCAAAAGAAATTTGGAAAACTTTGTTAATCACCCATCAAGGTAATAGCCAAGTCAAAGATAATAAGATCGACCTTTTGGTTCAACAATATGAACAATTCGTCATTTCCAAAGACGAATCTATAGATAGTGCTTTTGCTAGATTTAATACTATTATTACTAGTCTTAAAGCTCTTGATGAATGTTATTCTAGTAAGAACTACGTAAGGAAGTTTCTTAGGGCTCTACATCCTAAATGGAGAGCAAAGGTCACGGCGATTGAAGAGTCGAAAGACTTAACATCACTATCTCTTGATGAGCTCATTGGAAACCTCAAAGTCTATGAGATGATCATCAAGAAAGATTCCGAAATAGTCAAAGCAAAAGTTGAAAGAAAATCTCTTGCTTTAAAGGCTAAGAAAGAATTAGTGATGAAGACGCTGCTCATTTTGGGGAGTGAAGACGAAGAGTACGCCTGGCCGGTTTGGTAACGAGGACTTCAGAAGTTTTTAAGACGAAGATGGTAGATTGTGATACATCCCTAGAACACAAAAAGACTTTCAAAGAAGAAAGACGACAAAAAATGGCCAAAAGTGAAAAGGAAAGAGCTTAGTTCGGTGATCCAACTCATCTTATTGGAGAATTGTCCCAAAGCACCGAGAGACAAGAATCAAAGTGCATTTGTTGGAGGTTCTTGGAAGCAGATAAGGTGAAGAGATGATGAACGATCTAAGATGAGACATGTCTTGTACCTCAAGCACCAATTGTGGTATGTTCCGAATCTTTTAACTTTAGTGATGAAATCATCAATTGACTGATTTGCCTTTTAGACATGTATATGATAAATTGGCCAAAATGAGTTTAAAGATATCACTAAGAAACAAAAGGGTTTTCAAATCTATTAGGAATTAGTCTATAAAATGAGCTTAGAGATTTTAAAGTTAAATTGTTCATAACATGAGGGAAAATCAAGGAGTTTGATATTGATTGTGCATAATGTCACACAATTAACATTGAAAATGAACAAAGCTCAAAGAGAATCTACTAGATTAAAACCATATTGGCTTGATGAAATGTTAAAATATCAACAAACATCTTGGTGATAAATTAGGTTTATGGTTTAATTCATTGGAGCATATCTAGTGGAATAAGGAAATAAAATTTAGTAAACGCTCAGAAAAAGACGTCTTCTGATGGATTGGTCATTAAATATGGCGGCTCCCCTTAAAGTTCCAGGCGGCCCCCAAAATAACTATGGGACGCCACCCAGCAACGCTTGGTTTTGAGGAAAAGTGTGTCTTTTCAAAAATCTATTATGGGTCTAGACAAACACATAATTGTAAAACAACGTCAAACATTCTTGTGGTTCAGTGACAATGAAGTCAAACAATTTTTAAAACCATTGACAAAGCCCGGAGTCGGATTTTCAAAAAACAATTTTAGATCAAAAACTCCACCTCCTAGAAGAGTCAATAATAATTATTCTCGTCGTAAAACACCGCAACCAAAAAGACATGGTGGTCAACAAAACCAACCTCATGGATTTCCCGTAAGCTGGAACAACTTTCCATGTCAAAGTTACATACATGGAACATGTGTCTTCATTCTCACATCCAACAATTGCATAAAATGCAAGTGATGTTTTGCACTAAAACTTTGGACCCATGAGATATTGGGGACCAAATGTTTGAGTTACTGTCTTATATAAATAGATATGCCTTGGAGTCAACTTGGAGCCCGACGAATGGATCAAGGATAGTGGATGCTCCAAACACATGACGGGCAACCGAAAGCTCTTCTCCACTCTACAAGTATACAATGGAGTGGTAACGTCTTTTTTGGTAGTCTAGTAATCTTCGCGATGGTTGGTTACATCTTCGGCAAAAAGGTACAATTTCTAATCAAATTCTCTAAATGAGATTAATGTAGAACTGTTTGAATAACTTTAGAGATTTAATTGCTAAGTATAGGACAAATATGTTGATAATAAGTGTTAGAGAAAACTTTTTCTGAAACATGCTAGTGAAATCACTTCATGGACGATAAAGTCATAGGTAGAGGTTATTAGGAGAAAGGCTTGTTGTGATGAATTAGTAAATAGGCCAAAAACGACAAATATGGTCTATGCAACGATGATGAAACTCACATTGTGGATAGGAGATTATGTTCATGAGAATATGGTCTATTTAATTGTTAGCTTTAAGTAATTTAGTTAGAAACTTACTAAGATTAAGTTTGATCAACAATTTTTGTGATTCTTGCAAAATTGGAAAACAAGCTCACGTTAGTCACAAAGCTAATAACATAGTCTCAACGACTAGATGCTTAGAGCACTGGATACAGTGGTGCTATGGCTTAAGCCATAGCACCAAAAAGTGCTACCACATCAGCAAAAGTGTTATGGCACCAGAATTGCTATGGCACCACATTCATGTGCCTCCCTCGTTGGCTCAAGCCATAGCTTTTTTATTATTTATTTTAAAAAAAATAACAAATACACTTAACTTAAATAAACTTCATTAAATAAATTTCATTAAACTTAAAAAAATACATTACAAATAAAAAAATTACATAATAATAAAAATACATAGAATTCAGTTATTGCAGTTCCACAAATGATCCATGAGGTCGTGGCGAAGCTCGTTGTGTAATTTACTATCTCGAAGTTCTTTGGTTTTCCTAACATGAATATTGTATCGATCGATCCATGTTCGTTGAATGTTCAGTTCTAGATTAACGAACATATCTTTAAAATTCGACAATTCAAAATTTTCCGATTGCAATATACAGTTGTTGTAAAAATATACAACATACATGATTCTTTTTCAACGTCGTTTATTTGTTAAGGAATTCTCGGTGTGGTTGTCGTATAATTCCCCAACGACCTTGTAGAACTCCGAAAGCTCGTTCAATATCTTTTCTTGTGCTTTCTTGAACTCTTTTAAACTTTAAGGTTTTTTCATCCCTTTTCTATAAAATGTCTTGACAAAAGTAGACCCTGTTGGATAAAATTACCATCAGCTAAATAGATGACCTTTTATTGTACTGTTCTTCGTTAAACTACAAATGGAGGTTTTGAGCCGTATCGGAAAGAACATCATCAAATAAAGGAGAACCATATAACACATTAATGTCATTATTTGCCCCAAGAACCCCAAAATATGCTTGCAAAATCCACAATTTTTGATCCGCAACTGCTTCTAACATAAGAGTTGGGTATTTTTTTATCCTTTCTTTTGAATCGCCCATGTAAAGCCTTTGGGCAATTTCCAGTCCCAATGCATACAATCAATACTCTCGAGCATTCCCGGGAGTCCATGTTTTTGTTTGTGCAAAGCATATGTTTTTTTAATATCCTCTAAAGAGGGCCTTCTTAAATACTCTTCTACGTATAAAATATATATGCATTTTATAAAGTTGTCTAAACATTCGCGTAAACAACGCTCAGCAATTTGCAAATACTCGTCAAATGCATCGGGTGCTGTATCGTATGCCAATTGACGAATGGCGGATGTGCATTTTAAAATAGGACTGATACTAGCACGAAAAGATAACAGCCTATCTTTTAGGATCAGTTACAATTCAAATATGAACATCCCGAAATACTCTCCATGCATTCTTATCTTCGGTTCAGCAACTTTGACCATCAGCAGTACTAACTCTTTTCTACTAGCAGTACTAATTAACACTGGCAGTACTAACTTTGTACTAGCAGTACTAACTCCTTTAGTATTTTTGGCAGTATTAAGTCATATGAAGATTTATTCCTAACAAAACTTTTCCTCTTTTCTTGAGGGTCTGTGACAAATCCGTATGTTATAATGGTGCTATCTTGGGTTGGGGATTCGAGTTACACGATTTAAAGGACGAAGAGTTAATGGGTTGGTTTGTGTTTAAACGTTAAGGATGATTAGAGTTTGGGAGCAGATTTAGTTTTGGGAGAGATGTGTTTGTGACTGCGTGTAATTAATATTAGGGTTAGGTTAATGAGAGAAATCTTAGGAATTGATTCGTTTATATATATCCCTAACTCTATATTCTTGGACCAGGTATTGATAAAAGTGCATGGGCTTGGTATTAGTGGTGTTGGGCCGGTTCTGTTTAGAAAAACAATCATGGGCCGAATGTAAATTTGTGATGGGCTGGGTTATTGTTAACTTGGGCCTAAATGCTTATGGGTTTGATAGATGATGTTGAGCTGTGTTATGATATTAGGCCCGACACGATGAATGGTTTATCTATTTTGGGGGCTCGTGTTATCGGATCAAGTCGAATTTTAAAACACTTTCATGTCGGGTAATGTCTAAGAGACCGGGTTTTATTACTCGGATGGCCATGCTTATGGTATATTTGTTGAGGCGTGTATCCGTTAACTATCATAACACATCAAATAATTCATGAACTACAACACAACAAACATGATACATAACACTACAAACGATCCGAATAAGATTCACTAAAACGTCAAAACGGCTAAAGATTTGGATTCAAATGTCAAGTGATCACGAAGTTTATTTGGTATCCCTTATTTGAGATTGAAGTGGGTTTCACGGAGGCGTCTACTTATTTCATCATCGAGACTTCCTTCTATTTTCTACCCCTTTCCTTAAACCCAATCTATCAATTGATGACTTGCTTGAACGTATACAGTTATGATTAAGACTTGAATTATCTAGTTACCAGAAGTCAAGGGACGGTTGGGTGAAGCCCTGGATAACTATCACTTAAAGGAGTTACATTGTAGTACTCAGTGTCACACGCAAAAGCCGATGTGGATAATTTCAAGAGGTGATGTACTAATTATACTTTTGATGTTGGGTATATGGTACTTAGAGGCTTTCCTCTGCACCGTTCTTCAATCTACAACAGTGCAAGCTTAAGTAACAAATTTGGGGAATGTTACTTCATTTTCAAGTTTGGTATATCGGGTTTACTTCACCCAGTGGTCACAGCAATAGCCGACAGAATACGAGGTTGGTAAGTTAGCCAGAGAGTATAAGGTTGAGATGTGATCAGCAACTCTCACGGGATATTTAAAGCTACTGAACGTCAATGATACTTCACAGTCTCAGCAAAATCTTTCAAAGTTCTTCAATGTCTTTCATAACTTTTCAAGATTGTTGCTTATGACAAGAACTTCTCGTGTATATGGGCGTACACGTCAATGATGCTTCCGAGAGTTCGAAACCATCATGGGGGAATACGTGTACTTTGATACTTTGATGTTATCAGGTCAACTTCCAGGGGGAAGTAGTTTATACTACTTCACTTAGTATGGTTTGTGAAGTATTCTGCATGCGTGAGAAGAATTGTTGCTGATCTCTTGCATGTTCCCCCAAACGGATAATCATCAAGACCGAATGTCATGATACAGTATAGAAGCAGTATTAGATGGTGTGGTTGACTGTTTCTTCTACTAAATTCCGCTGTGCACTTTAAATGTCAATGTTAGAAGATCGTTCAAGCTACATCAACGTTTCAGAATCTGCTCAAGATACGGATGTTGGTTTGGGGGGAAGCTGATTCAGAAACTTCGCCAAAAAGGAGTCTATGAAGAAAGCTTTTAAAGACATGCTGCATGAATTGGGGGGAAGTTAATCCAACTCATGCATACTACAATGGTTCCAGAACAAGTCAAGACAAAGAAGATCCAAGCTGGAGTACAAGTATCAAGACTAGAAGACAAAGACGTCATCTTCAGCATTGGAAGCGCCTTGGATGTCACTTTATTTTGTTGTATTTGTACTTGATAGGAACATTGTAAGTAATTCCGTATGCCCACATATTGGGGGAAGATTGTTAGCCTTAAAATATGTCGGCTAATACGGAATTACATTAGTTTATATTAGCCGGACACGCAGGGACTAGAAATGTCAAGTGTAGTAAGTAGATCGTGTCCAGGGCTATATATATCCCCTCCATACTTCCATGGAGGGGTGAGGATTCATTTTTACTTGTAATAAGGTGTGTATGTTTTCTCCCTTTCTCTCTCTAGAAACACACACACTCTTCCCTTTTTCTCTCACTAAATAATCAATGGCAACTTATTTCTTTTATCCTCCCGGCTCCGGATTCGATTTGTTATGTGATATCTTTTTGGTTACAACTTCTTTCCTTGGATTGCAAAATAAAAAAAATGGAAGACGGTATATTTTAATCAATCTAAGTATTTTAAGAAATGCTTGAGAAATTTTTGTCTAGAAGATATAATCATGAAAACCCCCATGGTCCTCTGATACTAAAATCACGAAAGATGAAGAGTGTGAGTCGGGTAGATCAGTACCATAGTATCGAAGGCATGATTGCTAGTTTATTATACCTAACGGCAAGTTGCCTGATATATGTTAGTGTCTTCCTTTTGCCTGCTTTCAAAGAGGCTCCCAAAACTCTCAACTTGAAGCGGTTAAAAGTATCTGCCGATACATTAAAGGCATTAAGATTGGGATTATGGTATCCTAAGGGCGACCGACATACGCCTCGACGACGTTCCCTATCATGATGCGACAACAAAGCGCGATTGACCTTAGCAATAAACCCGGTTGCAACTTTCTCGTACAAAAACATCGAAAAATACGTCACCACTTTCTTCGCCTAATGTCCAAAATAGGTACTATCTTCAATCGAAAAAGTACCATTTCGTCGACAACAACGCCGACATTCTTACTAAACCCTTAAACGGTGAATCTTTTAACTATCTTCGTCTTGTTTAGTAATGGATGGAACACATTTCATAAACCTTATGTGTCCGCTTCTCCTTCTTTTAGTTTAGATTCTAGTACGTGTTCCACTCCGTGTCGTGATAACTTGAATACTTCATTCGAAGTACTTTAAGCATTTTTAATTCGCGAAATGCAAATTAAAATGTCACTCCTCTTTGTTAAATTTTCGTCAATAACTCAAGTCAAAAACCCTCTACTGAGGGCGGCCCCTATATAGGCGGCCCCTAATATATTTGGGACCGCCAGGAGATATGGAACCGCCATCAACATACCATAATTTGGAACACTTAAACAAAAATTTTCAAAACACAAAAACAAACACTCCCTTGCCTGCTGTCATTGACGAACATGACTCAAAACCTACCAAAACTCAAAATCAACCATTAAAACATCAATTGAAGATCAAATCAACACTAATAATCAATCCCAATATCATAAAGATCATCAATTGTAAGTTATTTTATCTGTTTTCTTTCGATTTGAGTCTAGGGTTCATGATGAACACCAAGAATCAAAATTGGGGGATTTTTCATTTTTCTTTCAATTTTGTACAATTAAGAGAACTAGGATACAATGTACAACTAATATGCTTCCCGTAGATATAAGATTTGCATACATTAGTGAATTTGTTGAAAAATTGATTTCAAACCAAAACCCTAATTTTATTTTCAAATCACTCACGTTAGGAACATAATAAAATTGTTGTTATGCATTGTTAATCCAACCCAAAAATGTTTTCAAACACACACATAATGATCTCATGAATAAATTTCAAGTTACATAATTCATATGTATTTTTTGACTTGTTTAGATGAGAAATATCAAATTAAGGAGCGTTTGGATTAAGTCTTAGGATGTTATATTTAGGTCGATTTAATCGTTACTCCACATTTGTCGCATATAAGCACACATTAGACATTTGCCTAACGAATGATGAATCTCATAAGTAATGTCATCTAAAATATTGCTTTTGATGATAAGTGAACAAAAGAATGTCTCAATAAAGACACAAAAGACCAATAACTCACCATAAATCTTACCCTACTAAACACACCAATTCTTTACAAAAATCATCATTCATAAAAAAACACTTACGACCCATTCATGAAGGAAGAATTGTTGATGAAACATTTTATTCTAAAAGTATCTTAGAAAAGAACCTAAACAAAACCGAATTTCAAACCTTTCTTCATTCAAAAGGAAATTTATATACAAATTTTATCAAACGTTTGAACTAACTCTCATAAATGATCTCTGGATCATATTGTTTGAAACAAATGGAAAGAGAGTTGGTGCTTTATTTCAGGATTTTGGAACACTACTCAATATTCCGTTTGAAGGATACTGTTTTTACAACAATGAATGGTCTTTAAAATCCATCAATAAACACAACCAACAACATCTCTCATTTCATTCTAAATTGAATAAATGACTTTAAACATTGATCCAATGGCATCTTGCCATACAGATTTCTGTTGTCAAAATTTCTTGACAATCTAACCAAATTCTCTCCAAACAATCATAACTTCATCTCCTATCCAACTAAAATGAATCTTTTACATATCATCTCAACTAAGGAGAATTCTAAAGACGATCGATGTGCTCATCATGATCATCACACATAACATAGATGTAGTAACGTAACACGTGTGTTTGATAAGATTATCTTGTAAGTAAATTTAAACTAGGCATTATTATGATATTTTCTACTCATGTATAACTTCCTCTAATCACGTTTAATGATTGCTATGCGACATTTGGTTGACATTTTAGTGATTTATATTCTTCATCTTAGCCATATTACATGACTTATTCTCTCTTTTAGATATATTATGTGATTCTTGAAGTGATGGAAATGTCATAATCGCCCTTCTAATCCTTCTTTGTCACATGCTTTATTGCATTGAGACATCCACTCCTTATAACCTAGCATTTTTCATTCTCAAAAGAATGGAAAAGACTCGATTCAAACCAAATGAACTCTTACCTTATGGTATGCTCTTGACTAGGTTATTTAAACTTGTCGTGTCCGTCTCTCCTGAGCTAGCTTTTGATCGTTATCTCTCACATGATCGAGCTATGCATCCGCTCGCTCCTTATTACGAGCGAAAGACACGAGCGGATCAGGGCAAGAAAAGACCTAGTGAGCCAAATGCTAGCTCCTCCTCTCCCACTCCAAATGATCCATCGTCATCTCATCCATTGGTTGATCCCACTGATGAAAATGATGATGAATCTTCTCATTTCAATCCTTCCTCTCCATCTCAAAACATTTTTTCCTCGTTAAATAATGTCTCTAGGGTCCATCAAAACCCTCCTCGTGAAAGACATTACTTAAACACTTATCTCTCCGAGACCATTAATCTTCAAACTCAACAAAGGAATGCTCACACGGGAGAACCGGAAGGTTAAGGTCAATTGGACAAGCTCTCAAGAACATGATGGGTGGAAAACAAAAATGAATGGATTGATACAATTCCTATGACTCTATTATTATTATTATTATTATCTCTCATATTTAATACATTATATTTCTCTATTATTAGGACTAGAAGTAGCAAACTTTGATTTGCATTTGACTTGGATAATCTTCTACATTCTATCATCGCTCTATGACTTGATAATTTTATGATTATAGTTGAAATGCCACTACTTGCTAAATGATTTGTATGTTAGAATAGAACTACATATTATTGCTTGAACTAGTTGATTCTTGAATATTGATAGAAGCCGAAATCACTCGACTTAAGAAAAAGAGAAAACTTGAAATCTTCTTATCTCCAGAAAACGGCCCCCTTATGTATCAGGCGGCCCCCAATATATTTGGGACCGCCAGTTGATATGGGACCGCCACCAGGAGGGAAAGAAAGATTTTGAATTTACCTCTTTTTTTGTATCTTGACCCTCCTACCTACATCCTTAAGCTGTCATTTCCCATAAGGCTAGAACCATAAAAGGCACACACCTCTTTCAAAAAAAAAAAAAAAAAGGGGGAGGGACAAAAAAAAAAAACCATGCTTTGACACTTTAATCCAATCTTCTTCTTCCCCCCCTCCTTATTTAATCACCCAACTTTCATACTTCATCACCATCTTCATCTCCTTCAAATCTCACTTCTTCTTTATCAATGTCTTGCTTAAACCACCATTCCAATTTCTCTAGAAAACCAAGGATGTCGGTTAGACAAGTATGGAAACGCAAACCATCCCCTCCAAAATCATTACCTCCTTCCTAAAATGACTCACCTCCTCTTCCTCCAAGAGTCTACTTAAAATCTCCTTCACCACCATCCTACAATCCCTTAAGAGATCAAACGATTAACCAACTCCACAACATTTCCACCATTCTTGATTCACACCCTAATCCATCCAATGCCTACATTCATGCACCACCTTCACCACCACCACCACAAATTCATCCTCCTTACCATGCTCAAGTTGAATTTTACTCAAGTTTTTGTCATTGTTGCAAGTTTTCTAGACACCAATTCCACTCTTCAAGAAATGAAATCAACTTCATTCACTATCTTCTAACCCGTCCCATACCTCTAACTCATGCTTTACCAACTCCTTCTTTTTCCCTCTTTAATTAATCATTCCTACATGATTAATCTTCCTAAATAATTGTTCTTTCATCTTTGATTACGGCAATCTTCTTACCTTCCAAGAATCAACTAGTGTAGATCTATGCCTTATTATGTCTTTATAATTATCTACTTTCTATTATAATGATTCATACAAATATTGTATGAATATATTTGTTGGATGTGCTAATGTATGAGTTTTTGTGTTTGAATGAAAACACTTCTTGTGTTAATTTTAATGCAATATGTAACTTTGAAGATATTTGTCTTGGGCACTTGTAACTTCAACTTTGTTTGTAGCCAACAAATTTATCATAACGATCAATCCCTTGGTTCCCCATGATACATATGGACGAATAACTTTGCATGTATACCTACAATATGATATACGAGGACTCTCAAATTAAATATAACAACGAACAATCACTAATGTGGTAGCAACAAATTCATATATTCAGATATGTTTCAGAGTCAAGAACAACAGAAAAAAGATAAAAAGAACTGTGATTTCTTACAGTGCGTGTCTTTGGCGATCGTATTTTAGGAACATCCTTCGAGGACTTCTGTGTCATTGGCTTCTTTTCAGGTGCACAATGATCTGTGCTAAAATACAATGATACAGATGGACGAATAACTTTGCATGTATACATACAATATGATACACGAGGACTCTCAAATTATATATGCAGATGTAAAATCAGGGAATAACAACGAACAATCACTAATGTGGTCGGACAACTATTATGGTTGACACCTATTATATATATTTGCTTGGTCCTCTTTGTTATGATCAAGTGTAGATGTACACGATTCATGCTCACCAGAGCTCCTTTTGGATTAATAACACGCGTCCAACAAACCATCACCACGCCCACCCATTTCTTTTGGAGCACAAAACAAACTCTTCTCATCTTTAACTACCCATTTAATTACAGAGCTACATGGGCCATTTATACACACATATAAAGGCTATTTAGGTGAATTCTTATTACGTTGCCTTCTCAAACTGTCTATTCCTGCTAATCATTTAGGTCTCGAAATGATGTACAGGCCAAGTTCTAAAGTCTACAATACTACCGGCACACTCATATATTTGGTGAAAACCAAATCATTAGGCTTAACCTCACAAATTTGAATAAAGGGTTATAGTATGCTCCGCAAAGATTAATTCTAGTTTATTAGTAAAAACATGTCAAAAAAAAAATTAAAATTGGCACAAATTTTCAAAGAAAACTAGTGATCTCTCATCTATTCTTCTAAGTACCAAAAGTCTATTGTATTTATCATGTGTATTTGTGTGATTTGGATATTGTGTGGATCCGATAGTGTAGATCTTGTGAGTGTGTATATCTTATGAAGTGATAGATTAGTTCTAGCTAAGATTAGGACTCGACATTTAGCTTAATGTCGAAAAATAACATAAGCGACGTGTAAACAGTTTTCTCCGCCTAAAGGGAGCTTGTTGACATAGTGAAATCTCGAGTCGGATACTCGGGGAGTGGAGTAGGGTGAAGAGGTGCTTCGTAGCCGAACCACTATAAAATCTTGGTGTCTTGGTTTGGTTGTTTCTTTCCTTATCTCTTTACATTATTATTGTTGTTATCGTGGTTTAGTTTAGATAGTTATTGCTTGTTCATATTGTGATTTGATTAAACATATAACTCGGATCTATACATTTTTGAAAGTAAACTTTTAAAACGCAAAACAAACGTGTAAACTATTCAACCCCCCCTTCTAGTTTCCACAGAAATAATTATAACAACAAAAAATTTGAGGCTTATATCTTCAAATATAATCAGAACAAAGAGGAAAAACCGCCATGGTTGTATTCATATAAAATGCCCCGCCAAGATACGCTAACTCTCTAACTTTGATCGATTTCACTCATACAACAAATATGACAGATTCATCATCGTCGCCTCTAATAATTAAGGGTGCGTTTGGTTTATGTGTTTACTTAATGATCTTTATTGCTGGTAACTGAAGCTGAACAGCAAGAGTAGTATATGCACATATATCTTATCAACTTCAAAAAGAAACATTTACTGAATAAACTTCCCTTCTTGTTTGTCAGTTCCAAGTAGTTAATACATAGGCACATGATATAGATGAAACATTTACTGGGTCAAAATGGGTTCTTTTTGAAAAGGGTTGTTTATAGATTATGTTAAAAAGGGCGAGGTTGGGTTGACCCCGCAACGCCATTTTTCCATCAAATATGTTTTCAAAAATCATGTTCTTACAATACTAATTAGATATCTATAAATAAAATGATTTAGAAGGATGTTAGCATTAGTTTACACCCAGGGCTTAAAAGTCACTACAATCTGTCATTTATAAATGACATAAAAATGAATACCAAATTGTTATTTATAAATGGCATAAAAAGTCACTGCAATCTGTTAATTTTTTAAATTACATTATAGTAATCATGCTTACTTTTGATATCATCATTCATTGATTGCATTTATTACCAACAAATATATCATAAATATATCATACATGTTCATATTATTATTATTTAGAAAAAATTACATGTTTCATCCCTATGGTTTATACCAAACATCACGTTTCGTCCCTATTTCATTTTAATTACACTAGGCGTCCCTAATTTTGAAACTGG
>BQNB010003186.1:56450-117138 GCA_026074375.1 Tanacetum coccineum
AGAACAGGTGTATTGGCTTCCTGCCAACGAAATTGCTAGTCAAGCTAGTACCCCAGCCAAACCTGTTACTCCTTATGTGCCTAAAAGTCCGCCTCCTAGTCAAGTTCTTGCTACCCTTCACAACATTAAGGCTGTTTTTCCCCAATTTGATGCAATCATAAAAGAAAGAACAACAGTCAAACCTCTATATGTGTCACTCCCGTGTTATGAATACGCGAAAGAGTTTGCTTTGCAACAAGTTGTACCTTTTCTTGATTATTTCAAGAAACATGTACAAACTGCTGATGACACAATTGTCAAGGAAGTAGAAGATCTATTGTGCTTGCTTCTGATATTGTTGTGCCCCCTAGTTCGAATTGCCTTTGCGAAGAACTTAGATCTAATTGCGATAGGGAACACTCCAAAGTCGTAGAACTTGAAGCTGAGATTTTAAAGAAGCAACAAATGCTTCATGAATCTAAAAAACGTTGTGCTTTTATCGAAAAGAATCACGTTAAATTACAAGTTAAATTTCAAAAATATAAAGAATATATTTAAAACCAGAGGGTTTGTGATAATTCTAACTCAACTGCATCTAATGAAATTTTTGAAATTAACAAATTAAAGGATCAGCTTCAAGGGAAAGACGAAACCATCAGAAACTTGCAGACTCAGATCAACATCACTAGAATGTTGAATGTAGGATCCACTGTAGGTAGCTTTAATAAGCAGGCCTTAGAAACTGAGCTAACTCAGTTGAAAGATGTGCTCACTTCAGTTAGAATTCAAATTGATGGGTATAAGGCAAAGAATGTGAATCTGAAACGACGTTATGAAGAACTGTCAAAATCTAATGCTTACTCACGTTTTACATTCACCGTAAAGATTAATGCCTTAACTGCTGAGAATGCCAAACTGAAAACTGAGCTGAGTGGCAAAAAGAGTAGTGGATCTATAGCCTCTGAGAAACCTAAAGTACTTGCTTCAGGGATGTATACCAATAGTTCAAAGTACGTTCCACCTCCAAAAAGAGCCAACTGGGTAAAACCAACCCCGTTGCCTAAGAAAAAGCAAGGTACTTTTCAGGAACCCCCCAGGACTTCAAATAGACCTACACAGAAACCACCAATGCAACAAAACAAGAAATCTAATGTTCTTGTGAATCTGTCTACAAGAACCAAACCTGCCACTGAATCTCGCTAACCTATGCCAAAGAGCCACACTCGGAACCATCGTATCTTGCCAGTAAAAGTGTGAACGCGAGGAGAGCAGCAGATCACAATAGGAAGTTGAATGTTGTTGATCATAATCAGTTTGTGATTCGTTCTTTGAAGTCTGTGAATACCAAAACCCCCCAGGCCAAACATAGTGTGAATCATACTAAGAAAGTTTGGAAAGCAAAAGTAGTTGCTAGTGTTAAGCCTCAATGGAAACCCACTGGCCGACATTTCATATTATATGATAAGTATCCTTTAACTAGGATAGTAGAACCCATAGTTGAGCCTTTAGAACTCACACCATGCGTTAGTTCTAGTTCTAAAGTTACTATGATCTCTAGGGTCACTGACTATATACTTAGCGATCAGAAGGCTGGTTCCAAGGGAATATCTGGTATTTTTGAATGATAACTAACTGGACCCCTTTTGGGCATCCAATCACAGGACATGTTTATGTTATTGCAGGTAGTACAAATTGTCTTCTGGTATCTGGATTCAAGATGTTCACGATATATGACATGTGATCGTTCGAAGCTTATCAATTATGTGGATAAGTTTATTGGTACAGTGAGATTCAGGAACGATCAATTTGCAGTGATCGTTGGTTATAGTGACTATAAACTGGGAAACACTATCATCTCTAGAGTCAGTCACCGAGTAACAAGGTTCTCGCATTGTATACTTTGTATATTAGTCTATACTTATTTAAAAAAAAACTCTTAAAATTTTAGTCTAGATGGCTTGCAGTTATTTCAGACTGTAACCCGGTCCTAACCCTTAGGAAAGTATGTCGCCTAAAAGACAGCTGTTTCTATTACTAGGTGATTTAGTTCTCCTGGGCATGGATTACTTTATATCCGTGCAACCCAAGATATAATGTACGTTTCAGTGCGTTATTTCTTTACAGACGAGAAGTCGTCTATGACACCGACCAATTTTCTTATAATCAATTTGATCTATCACACATGTTCGGGGTCACTATTCAGACATTGACTACAGCTCTTTAAATAGAAAACGGGTCATTGTTTGAGGGGGAAAATCAATTATTCTAACAAGTTTTGTAGGTCCTCTGGACACACGGTTGCTGATTCTATTACTGATTGATTGAAACGAGCCACAACCTACGTCCTCAGACAGATTGATTTCTCACTCCTGTCTCGGTAATTTTCAGATCTTGTTTCAATAATCACTTGATATTTTTGGTCATTTAGCTAACCTCAATGTTTGAGGGGGAGCTCAAAACATTTTAAGTCCATTATAGATCAAAACCATACAAAAGTTGCATACTTTTGATCGGGGGAGAAAATGTGACTTAAAATATGAATTGATAACTAATGATTCGATTGATTCAAAATGCTAAGTCCTATCCTTGCATGTGCAAAACATCTTTCGATTATCGATGCACATGTGTAGGGGGAGTAAAAGTGTTAATATACTCAACAATGTCAAGATACCAAAGCTTTTATGTTATACACAAGTATCTTGATAATTCACAAAGAATCTTTTGTTTCATGATTGGGAAAGTGATCTTGAGGAATGCGAATGAATGAGATGTTATATCACCAGGGTATTCGTAGAATACTCATATACTTGTCTTCAGACAGTATCCACTAGTGAGAATGACCCGTCTTATAAATACTTGTATGAGTTTGATGAGAGCCATGAGGCACTTCATATCTTTCTAGATATCTTTCAAAACATCATCAGAGCATTCTGATTTAAACTTTTGTTGTGTCCTAAATAAATTTCATAAGCACATCGAATGTTTTTTTTTTCAAATCATTTTTTGCCATTGGCCTTCTACGCTACTTAATTGTATTAAGAAGTAAAACGCTGAACATGAATTATACGGTATAGTCAGCAGATAGTAACTGTACTGACTCACTCTTTACCATTCTATTAGTAGAAATACTCATAGTGTGTAAGTCTACGGACATTTGGTTTAGAGAACATCAAGCATACGAGAATCTGGTACTTTGGTATTGGAGGACATAAAGGCTTTGAGCTGGAAAACCTGTCAAGAAGGTTCTTTATTGAATCTATCTGATCACAGGTGCAATATTCGTACTGTATGGTAATCGACTCACCATGTTTCTAAAACAAAGAGTTGACTACTCCAGAGCAAACGGCTACTGGTAAAGAGATATCAAATCCGTTCCTAGCTGATAGTTTGCTAAAAACTATAAGGTTATCATTGCACCTTGTTATTGCAACAAAGCATTGACTAGTCCATAGCAAACGGCTCATGGTAAAGACATATCAAATCCGTTGATAGCTGATAGTTTGCTAAAAACTATATTGTTCATACTCAAAGATTTGAAGACATCAAGAAAGCTAAGTACATGAAGCTTCCGCACCTCTGAAATCAAAGTTTTCTTCAAATGCTAAAGTCAAAATAATTAGAAGAAGAAAGAGTACTAAAGCTTTCATGATTACAGCAAGTATGAGCATGTCGGACCAAAGTTCAGCGAATGGCGAATTGAAGAAAAGATCATAAGTAATTCAAGAAAATCTGAGATCAAGATGAAGTTATCAAATCTAGTAATTCAAGTTTCAAAGATTGAATTTCTACAGAAGCACAAATGTGCTTAATTCACTCACCTCAAACATTGAGGGGGAGCTCGATACATCTTAAGTCTATTATAGATCAAAACCATACAAAAGTTGCATACTTTTGATCGGGCGTGAGAAAATGTGACTTAAATGTAAACGGAAAAAAATAATGAATTCGATTGATTCAAAATGATAAATCCTATCCTTGCATGTGCAAAACATCTTTCGATTATCGATGCACATGTGTAGGGGGAGTAAAAGTGTTAAAATACTCAACAATGTCAAGATACCAAAGCTTTTGTATTATACACAGGTATCTTGATAATTCATAAATAATCTTTTGTTTCATGATTGGGAAAGTGATCTTGGATGCGAAAGGTATGAGAGTTGTACCACCAAGGTATTCGTAGAAATTACTTCATATACGTGTCTTCGGACAGTTCCACTAGTGAGAATGACTGTCTTACTACAAATACTTGTACGAGTTTGATGATAGCCATGAGGAATTCATATTTTCGAGATATCTTTCTAAAACATTCTCAAGCATTCTGATTTAAACTTTCGTAGTGTCCTAATAAAATTTCACAACCAATCGATGTTTTTCAAATCACATTTTTTGCCAACAGTCAGTATATGGTACTTAATGTATATTTAAGAAGTAAAATGCTGAACAATGAATTTATACGGTATAGGTCAGCGGATAGTAACTGTCTGATCACTCTTTCCATTTCCATTAACGGAATCTGGTTTAGAGAACAGCAAGCCATAAGGAAATCTAATACTTCGGTATTGGAGCGACTTAAAGGCTTTTGAGCTGGAAATCCTGTCAAGAAGTTCTTTATTGAATCTATCTGTTATTAGGTGCAGTATTCGTTACTTATTGGTATCGGACTACCTGTTTACAAAAATGAACAAAGAGTTGACTACTCCAGAGCAAACGGCTAATGGTAATGAGATATCATATCCGTTCATAGTTGATAGTTTACTCAAAATATAAGGGTGATCATTGCACACTTTGTTATCGCAACAAAGCATTGACATAGTCCATGGCAAATGGCTCATGGTAAAGAACTTATCAAAATGTTGATAGTTGATAGTTTGCTTAAAAATACTATATTGTTCATACTCAAAGATTTGAAGACATCATGAAGCTAGGTAACATGAAGCTTCCGCACTCTGAAATCATGTTTTCATCAAATGTAAAGTCAAAATAATTTGAAGAAGAACGAGTACTAAAGCTTTCATGATTACAGGCAAAGTTTAAGCATGTAGACCAAAGTTCCAGAGGATGGCGATTGAAAGAAAAGATCACAAGTAATTCAAAGAAATCTGAGATCAAGATGAGTTATCAAATCTGTAATTCAAGGTTATCAGATTGAATTTCTACAGAAGCACAAATGCAAGACAAGTGAAGAACCGCAACGACAACGAGCTAATATGCTATGAATTCTAATATGTACACTAAGAAGACCTCAAAAGAAGACCTCACTTAGGGGGGATTGTTAGAAACACAATTTCACAGTCTAATAAGTGAAGCTCGGTCTTGAAGAAAATTGGCATTTCATAGCTCAATAGTTAGTTAATTAATTGTAATGTTTTAATGATGTAAACGGGCCAAGATACAAAAAGCCCAGATAAAGCCCTCAAAGGCCTCCTAGGCTGATCCTCTTTAGAGTATAAATACTCTATGTTTTCCTCATTCTTAGGTTAGCTAGTCAGTATTATTGTTAGGGTTTCTAGCCACCAAAAAGTTTTCTTTCAATCATTAATAAAGTCTTTATTTTCCTGCATCTTGATTCAACACATAATTGTTAAGGTTTGTATGAATGATCATGAAACCTACAACCAGCAGCGTAGTTTATATTTAGTTTAATAGCTAAAACCAACCAATCTCTCAAACATATGATTTACTTCTCTTAACCCTTATAATTTTGTTAGACCGTGATCAAGCCTTCCCATCCTATTCCCTTAGAGAACGATAACAACCCTCGAGTCTTACCTATATTACACTACAACGATTAGGTACACTGCCTAGGGAGTTGTAAAACTTCTTGTAGAAGTTCCTTACGATAACCGCAACAAGTTTTTGGTGCTGCTACGTGGGGAATAGTTAGGTTCTTATCATAGTTTAGCTTAATTCTACTTGCTTGAATCCTTTCAAGTAAGATTTAATTTCTGCATATTAGCTTTCTCGTAGTCTATCTGTTCTTTGTGATATCTGTTCCGTAACCCGTTCTCGTCAACCACCATGGGGGACGAGAATCCTATCCGCACTCTAGGAGACTACTCCAAACTTAGCCACGAGGGCAATAGGAATACCATCGAGCTCCCCGTAGGGAACAACGTGGTACCTCTTCGATCTGACACCATCCGGTTGGTGCAAAACAGATGCTCATTCCACGGACTTCGGTCCGAGGATCCAAACCAACACCTCAAGGATTTCCTAAAACTAGTGGACTCACTTGACCTTGACGGTGAAAACAGGGAAAGAACGCGCCTGTGTTTATTTTAATTTTCCCTTCGTGATCAAGCTAGCAATTGGCTTGATTGTCTTCCGAGGATCACATCTCCAAATGGGAGGATATTTCTACCCGATTCTTGCTCAATTCTTTCCACCGGGAAGGACCGCAAAACTCCGCAATGATATCATGATATTCCAACAACATCATGGAGAATTTCTATTTAAAGCATGGACTCATTTCAAGGACTTACTCTGAAGTCCCTCATCATGGCATCGACCTTTGGCTCCAAGTCCAAATTTTTTATGACCATGTCAATCCCATCACAAGACGAGCCATTGACCAATCGGCCGGTGGTAAGCTACGTGACCTCAAACCTGAAGAATCATGGGCATTATTAGAGGACCTTTCCCTATATGACAACGAAAGTTGGAACAACCTAAGGGATTTCGCTAAGCCGGTCAAGTCAATCGCATTGCCTTAAGATGTCCCGAGTACATCCGACCGCCGTCTAATCAAGCTCGAAAATTAAGTTCAACGCTTGATGGAAGCTCATCTTGCTCTGACACAACCTACCCAAGTGAACAAAATCACTACCTTATGTGAGATCTCTAGTGGTCCCCACGACACTCTGTATTGCATGGAAGATCCCAAGTAATCCTTTGTTGAATTCGCATCCTCACATACCGATCAAGCGGGAGGTAAGTGGTATACTTTCAAGCCTAAGCAAAACAATCTTGGTGACACCTATAATCCATCATGGAGAAGTCACCCAAACCTTAGGTGGAGACAACCCCAAAATTCTCAAAATAATTTTTCAAACCTACCTAACCGGTCCCAACCTAACGGTTTGATCCCAAACCTTTCTTTCAATAACAACCCTCAAAGCTTTAATAATCAATCAAACCTTTAAGAATTGGTATCTAATTTCATAGCATCTCAAGACGCTAGACTGTCTAAGTTTGAAGCCGATTTCAAACAACAACAAAGCGTGATGATCAACAAAATCGACACAGTCTTGTTGAAGCTATCACCGATCGAAATAGCGGGAGCATACTCCGTTGGTTACGGTCAGAAACCAAAACTGAGTACTACCCCAGTTTTGTCTGCTCGTTCTTACCCAACAATCGATCCCTAATGCTCATCTCACCCTTCCAACTTAATTAATGTTATCAAGGAACATTTCAAGGAGGCAACCATTTCCCAAACAAGCCTGCGGCAACCTAAGATTGAAACCGAACCACAACAACCAGAAGAGCCCGAACCAACTCTTGAAAATGAATTCCAGGATTTGCATCTTAACCTACCGGTTCTTGAAGTCCTAGCTCACGCTCAATCTATAACGCCATATTAGATAAATACGTAGTTGTGATTAGAACTAGGCAATAACTTGAATCAACATTTTCCAAGGTGTAATACCTGATAATTGGAGGCCCAAACTATTCACTCTACCTTGAAGATTAAGGGACTCAAAACCTTTCGACGCATTGGCTGATCTAGGATCATGTGTAAACATAATTCTACTTTACCTCTTCAAAAAGCTTAACATTAGATTATTAGAAGAGACCGACCATATCTTTGGGTTAGCCGACGGAACCAAATCCTACCCCGTTGGGATTGTTAAAGACGTAGAAGTCCACATAGGGAAACTAAAACTATTAATGATTTCTACGTGTGATTGATATCGAGAAGGACCCAAGACCCCTTTGTTAGTAGGGAGAGGATTCTAGCTACCGCCAATGCAGTTTATAGATCTGTAGGGATGGCCATAAATAGCGGGTATGGGAAGGAATCACCTAATGCGGGATTCAGAGTAAACGGGGGTAGACTTGGTGAGGAGATAGGATCCTTGTATTGGACTATACATGGAAAAATAGAGTCATACAAACCACGACCTCTCTCAGATGGTTAGGTGCACGAAACCCATAATTATTGCTAGGATGGTAATTCTTGACTGCCATTTTCCCCCACACCCTTGAGAGATCGGGAAATTGCTAGAGATGTCAGAGCTTTCAAATCCTTTTTAGGATACCTTAATGTTTAGGAGGATGGTAGAATTCTTAGGAGCCATACCTATTAACCTTAAAAGTAATATGTGGGAATCAGAGGACCTAATTAAAAAACCAATTAAGTAAGATAAACCACCCAAAAACAGAGAGGGAGCATGGCACGCTAAGATTAGACTAATCAACCCAAACGGAGAGGAGTTGTACAAAACCCTACAAGGCAATCCCCACCACTAGGGATGCGCTCTGAAAGAGAAAGTCAGGGAAAATCATTCGCCTTTGGACACTTCGACGACCCCACATGAGGTAGTGTGACTTCGAGTCTAGCTACAAGGCTCATAAATAAAGAAAGCGCTTCTTGGGAGGCAACCTAATATTTACTTTTCCCACAATTAGAAGTGTCATGTGTTTTATTCTTTTTATTTTATTCTATCATGTTCGAACTCTATCTTGTAATCATGCTTTGTATTGTTTTTAACCTCGCCTTAATTTCAATCAAAGGTATTTTGCAAATAATAAGTGTAGGGGAATCTATCCGGTTTTTGAACCAAGTTCAAGCATGTTAAATAATTTTTTTAGATTAATTCGCGTCAGTTTCGAGTCATATGAGTAAATTGTTAAATCTCAGGTTTTATGCAGCTATTTATACAGGAATTATCTTATGGAATCAAGTGCAGGAAATATTTCATCAAAAAAAATTATTTTTCACAGAACGTGGAGACGGCATCACGATTTACACACGACGCCAACACCACGACACTTGTGACGGGGTAAGGAGTTTCCTGATGGCGTTCAAACTCCATGGTCCAAAAAAAAAACTTAAAGTTTTTAATTTATTTTTTTAAAATAAAAACTTGCATTCTGCATTTTAAAATATGTTGTCTTTGTTATAAACCTGCAAAAAAATAAGTTTTACAATTTCTCTCATCCATCTTTATGCTTTATCGACGTCAATACATAATTCCTTATTGTATGCTTGTCTATTGCAATTTTTGCTCTGTTTAGTTGTCTTTGTCTTTGATTATAGGTTATATTTGATGAGAAGAAGCTTGGAAGTTCTTAGGAAGTTTCATTGGAAAATTCTTGGATGACGATTTAACCAGTTATCGCATGTTTCTTTTCCATTTTTGAGCAAACTAGGGGAGTACTAGCTTCTTTTAATTCTTTTCTTTTTCGACTTTTATTGTTTTTACGGGTTCTTTTATAGGAACGCTGGGGATAATGTTTAACTTAAGTGTAGGCGGGGAAATAAGCCATAGAAACTATTCTTTCATTTGTCATTTGCTTTGTCCTCAAAATAATGGGTAATATATAGAAACATAGCATAAGAGGTGATTTTGACCCAAACTTAAAACTTTTTATGACACATACCGACGAAAACTAAGTATTAAGAGCGTCTCATGGATAGGAATTTATATTACTAGCACAAAAAACCTCAAATTCCATCCCCCAAAATGTGAGGTTCGCCCTTAGATGTTATACCTTTAGCTTGTTCGAGTTATTACGGAAGTGAGCAATCCAAGTGTGTTTATACGTCATTACGGATGTGGTATGCGTGGTTTTGTCGCATTTTCTATAACATTTGGTTTTGGTTACTTTGGATTTTTGTGAGTGTTACATCTCAGGTAGTATTTAAAAATTCTAGAACTTGTTTTTGTGATGCATCCCAAGACCGCATAGTAAGTGTTAGGATTTGCTTGATAAGAAGCATTAGGATTAACCCATGTTTTAAACCTGTAATTGTTATGATGGTCACATTGATCATATAACTATCCACAACCCTTGCCATGCAATACATTTAGTGATGGATACCTAGTACAAACCTCGAGCCTATCTTTTTCACGGTTCCTCGTAATTTTTAGTCAAGCCAGACTATTAAGGTAAGGTGCATATGGTCACCCTTAAACTATTAGTTACACAAAAATAGCCTTTAGCACCTTTGTTATGTACTCATTTTTTCGTTCATTATTGTTTTAACCATGGTTAATTATTTGAGTACTCGGTTGATATGTCTTTGTTCCTGGGATTTGACTGTTTGGAGTCGTTGGGGATTCATGGTAGTATTAATTTCGCTGAAGAATGGAAGAAAAGTTAGTTAATACCCCATAGTTTGTTAGATGATCTCTATTTGATTTTTTGATCCACCTATATTGGTATTAGTTAGTTGTTAAATTTAAAGCATGTAAAAGCTCAAGTGTAGGGGTACGTGTTATAAACCCCAAGTTATGATGTATTATGTTATTTAATATATATGTATATATATATATATATATATATATATATATATATATATATATATATATATATATATATATAGAAACGAAATAGAAAGAGATTGATGTGTGTGTTGTGTAGAGTTTGTAATCTTCGTTCCGAGTCTTGGTCTTAGCAACCAACCAGAGTGTATTTCTTGTAAATAATTAGCTAAACCTATCCACTTCAAATTACAAGCCACCCAGATGTATCCCATCAGTTTTGTTTCCCATTATATGTTTTTACACACTAGAACCCTACAAACCCTTTGAAAGACCTCTTAGATAGTAATGAATAATGCTTACGCCTAGCTGTGGAAGGTTTGATCCTTTACCAAGCCTATGGTAATTTATATGCTATGACAGGTAATGAGTGTTGATTTTCCATTTCCCATTTATGTTATAATTTATTATACACCCTAGTGGAATAGAGAATCCCAAACACTTATGTGAGGTGCTAGTAATTTTAGTTCGATGCTTTTAATTATAATGGTCTCGATGGTTGTGTTTTAAAATACTTTTAAAGAGTAGGTAAAATGAGCCTCATATTGCCATTGTCTAGGTAGAAAAGCCCATTTGCTTGAGGATAAGCAAATTCCAAGTGTAGGGGTATTTGATGAGGTGTCATTTTATACACTTTTTCAGGGTCGTTTAACCCCTAAAGCGTTGCTTTATGCCCTAGAATAGGTACTTAATTGTTCCTTTTCAGGTATTCAGCGTTTTGAAGGCATTTGGAGGAAATACACGTGACTTGGGCTCATTTGGAGAAGAAACGAACAAGACTACAAACCTACACCAACATCTCTTAAGAATTTCTACTCAGAAGCTGGGTGACGGCGTTCACATATAACACGTGTTGCCGTCATTTAAACCAACTCCAAGAGACGTCACAAGATCCTAGTTGGCATCACGAACGTACGACCCAACCCTGATTATAATATTATATTCTGACGGCGTCACGATTAAGAACGCGACGTCGGCACGACGATTTTCTACGTATACAAATCCGTTTGTAGGGTTTTGTCGTGTGTAACTTTTGAGTAAGTAAATGGGCGAGCCTGTTTGTTTAGCAGTTGTTAGGGACGATTTTAGGCTTAAAACTTTATTGTACTTCCTTCAATTCATGTTTTAATCAAGTAAGACTATCTTAATCATTCACAAATGTCTTGTAGTATGATTCTTATTTGATTAGTACATTTATCTTCACCTTGCTTGGTAAAACCTTCTATTGTGTTTGTTTATGATTGTAATAAACCTAGGATGTAGATTTAGTGGTGTTCGGTCGCTTTTTGTTATGCTATATGCATGTTAGGTTTCTTAGAAACCAGCTTTTGTCTGGATCGCTATTGATATGGTACGGAAAAATATAATTGTGTAGAAGGATACCATCGGGGTATTGTCTGCATACTTCATTGCCCCTTATATGGTTGATACACTTTATATTTATTTCAAATACATTTTATTTAATATACTTTAGGGGCCTTGTAATTGTCTTCATACTACCCTTACGTGTGCGTTGCATTATCGGAATATCAGATAGATGGCCGGGGTTCGTGTTAATTCGTTAATGATTTGGAAATAATTACATTTGATCATCACAAGTGTGAAAGCAAAACATAGCTATCTAGGAGTAATACATGATAAATAAAAACACAATCTTTATTGTATGTTATCACTTGTTGCATAGTTTATATTTTGTTTAATAGCTAAAAAGAACTATCTCTCATACATATGATTTTACTGCTTCTATAAAATATAAAATCACAAAAAGTTTTTCATCTCAACTCTTAGAATTTTGTCTAGGACCGTGATCATAAGCCTTCCAAACTATTACCATAGGAGATACGATTACAACCCGAATTTAGTCATTACCTATACTACAATATAACGGTTAGGTACCTTGGCTAGGGGGTTGTTGAAAACTTCTGTAGAAGTCCCTTACGATAACCGTAACATCCCTTATACCACTCCCATTGTTTTCATTTACCATGTTCTTGGGTTGGCTACCTACGTTTGAGCTTTCACTTTTCATAGAATTCTAACTTTGTAAGCTCATCTATTCCGTGCATGTGCTTGTTATGATTAGGTGACAATGTCTTGCTTCATCTTTTTGATGTGCTTGTATTCATTCAGTTTATGCTCTATATTGAAAGATTTCTGATAAGGTGTCATTTTATACACTATTTTAGGGTCATTTAACCCCTTAAATCATGCAAATATGCCCAGAGTATGTGTTTAATTGTTTGTTTTTAGGTTTTTAGCACTTGGATGGCATTTGTAGGGATATACAAGTGACTTGGCTCATTTGGAATTAGAAACAGACAAGATTACAGACTACACCAAATCTCTTAAACGGATTTATGAATAATAGCTGCGGTGGAGGGAGACGGCGTCGAAAGGCATTAAAAGCGACGGTCGTCGGTGAATATCTAGTGACTGGCGTCAGAAATCTAGTGATGATGTTAAGACATGGCCGACTTAAAGAGGATCTAGAATCATCTACATGGCGACGGCGTCAGGATTTTAAAGCGATGTCGTCGCAATGATTTATATACTTATGTGATTTCAAAGCGATTTATATACTTATGTGATTTCAAAGCGTTTATTATACTTATGTATATAAAAGAGAATCATGTAAGATTAGTATGTGAAAATGAAACAACCCTTACACCCTTTCAACACCCACTTTCCATAGCATGGAAATGGTTTATATACTTATAATATGGCCGAATATGGGCTTTCTCCATAGGCTTTCCATGGGCTTTTCCTTAACTAGCCTATTGAGCATCTAAATATTACTTAATGAGCTATCTAACGATATTAATAGATATGACCGATACTTTTGTATTCCTAAAAATCTCCCCCTAAGGGAAGTCACTCCATATTACAAAAAATTAAACCAAGCATACTATGCATTGTCTTCAGTCTTGTGCTCGCGGATTTGTTTTCTTGACTTCATCTTGTGAATATAGCATAGTGATCTTTGACTTTAGGCTTGAGCTTGTTATGATAGGCTTGACTTGTATGTAAACTTGAACTTCTTTGAGATCATCAACCAAGCATAATCTCTTATCATCATTTTGTGATCTTGTCGCCGTCTTGTGCACTTGTGACATTTGGACTAACATGCTCATACTATTGTTGTTTATTGTTCTTGAAAGCTTGAATAAGACATCTTTCTTGAAATTCTTTAACTATAACACTTCGTCACTTCAAGAAAGACGTTCGGTATCAGAGTGATAGAAACTTCTTTGAAATTCTTTGACTTTAACACTTCATCACTTCAAGAAAGACGTATGGTATCAGAAGTATTGAAACATATACTTGAGCTTTCATGATGTCTTTACTTTTGTCGGTCAAGTATGAGCATGTGGCATTGAATCTTGACTTGTCTTGATCTAATAGCCGCGACCATCGGGATTAACTACATGAAAGGGTTAGTGATAATTAACAAGTATGGACGAAAGTGGCTTTGTCACTTCGTCGAACACGGTTGTAAAAACCACGATTCCTTGTTAATCAGTATAAATAATGCCTGTGATCTGGTAGAATTCTTAAGAATCTCCTTAACAGGGTTTCGTAGCTGGACTATCCATTCTTATTACCGGAGCGTCTCAAAGCAGACAACACAGTAAGAGTGAACCGGTAAGTTAGTATCTTCCTGATTAAGTCGTCAATTCGTGTTTAGCTTTCCTATGCCCAGATACCATTGTGAGGCTTCCATGGTATAGATTTGAAAATTTATTTAGGAAAATCAGTCGGTATGTCAAGATGCAAATGGTTTTTATGACACACCAACAGTTTTATCTTTTACAAACTTCATCCGTCAATTCATAAGCTGGACCAAATCGATATCAAGTGTCACAAGTTTGATCCATATAGTATCTCACAAGTCACCTACCGCAAAGCTTGTTTAATGTTGGCCTCTACGAAGGGATGTTCCATCATCTATTTTGAGTACTTTTTAGTATCCATCTGATGTTTGGCAATATACAAGGACTACATGCGTGGGACTCTGGATTTATTTTCTTGTTTTCACATTGTGTGAATTGGCAAGCATATTTTGGATAATTGTCCTAATGAGATTTATAGATGATCTCTTTTGGCTCTAGACTTAATAGTGCACATTTGGTTTTAGTAATCGGAGGCTGGAGCAGACTGCCACCCTTTTAATACCAACTAACTCGGAGTGAGAAAGTCGATAGAGATGAGTGTAATCTTTGTGAGAAATGAAACAAGAGTATTTTGAGAGACCTTGAGTGGTTAGGGAGGGTTGTGCATTGCGTCACTGGTCTATGACGACTGTCTTCAATACCAGACAACAGCTTTAGTGTTTCTGACAGTTTATGTTTTGATCCAGTTTCTGCCTAAGTGTAACGAAGGGCTTTTTTTCTTCTTTTCACCCTTTATCATTAACTTTTTTTTTAATTCTTTCAACTCCTTTAGTGCTTTCGAGACTTCATGACTGACTACCTGTTGGGTTTGTTACTGTACTAGCTCATCTCGTCGACACTATTCCCTTTTCACTTTTTCTCCTTTTTTTTATCATACTAAGGACTTTGATTTAATTCAATGGGAATGTCCCTAGGTAGATCCCTCCGGGTTCTGGTCTAGATCATGGGAACGATACCTAAACCTATAGCTTATAACTCCAAGTATTTAAAAGCATGTTTGTTCTTTTGGTATTCGTTTCACATCTTTATAAATCTTTTAAAAAAAAAATCAAGGTACTTTGATATAAATCCAAAACATTTTTTTACCTCGATGGTTTTACAATTAGAAAATGCTCCTCGTGCATGTTGCATCAATTTACCGAAAATTGTTTACCACATACGAGGACCGGAGTTCAAACTTAAGTCTTTAAGATCACATTATAAGGTTATATATATATATATAATTTATTATATATATATATATATATTAACGCACATTTTTCCCCTTATTTAAAAATGTCAATACTCGTTTGCTATTTTGGATATCAATTTGTTTCAAAATATAATGTTTTTGGGGAGAAGGAGATAAAATGTTTTCTAATTTATTATATGCCTATTATGGATTATTTTAATGCTCCCCTCAAATTATGAGGGTATAATATGGTGCTTTGGGTACGGTTAATTTGAAATTTTTTGTTGATTCCTAAGAAATTCTTGAAACTTCGTACTCAATAAAAACTCGATAATTTGCCTAATATTAGTCTACACTATTTATATACATATTCACAAGTTATGTATGGACACGACTGAAATTGTTAAAAACTCCAAAAATGACAAGTCATTCTAGTCCGTTGGTCTAGCAATCTGTTGCAGGCCGTCTTGATAATCTCCTTTGGAAGTTGTCTTAGCTTTCCACCCCCGAACCAGCAATCCTTTCTTGAGTAGATTCAACGCAAATGTGTAAGCCGCATCAAGTAGTCTTGATGTATAAAGCCCAAATATCCGAAACTATCACAAACTAATTTCAAAACAGTAACACCAAAGTCAATTAAGTCCTGGATGTCTGTATTTCTCCCTACATGATAGTGATCATATAAATTGTAACACCAAAGTCAACTAAGTCCTGGATGTCACAATTATTCCCTCTTAAGTAGTCGAAATTAAAACACATAAGTCAACTAAGTCCTAAAAGTACTCATTTATTTTTGCAGAATACAGACTAACTTAAGGAATCATCATACTTATCAAACCTAGGTATACCTATTTTGTTAATTAATTCTACTCCCTTTTAAAATAAACTTAGTGATTTAACGTTTGTGGATAAGCATATTTATATGTATCCTATCTTCTCACGCTTAGAAAAATCTTCTACAGCACTTCTCCCCTAGTATCTGAAATGATGATACTTGAAATCACAAGCAGATTCTTCCCGTGGTTTGTTGAAATTGTAGCACCCAAAGTAATAAGTTAAACACTAATTTTCTTTGCGTTTATGATATTTGTCATCCTGGAATGACCTAAAATGAGAATAGGGTATGAATTCTATCATGTGTATTCATTATCTTTCTTGTATATCTATTCCTTCCCCCTTGTTGGTTTCGATACCTCAGAATCAGCAAAACCTAGTACGTACATATACTTGAGATCATGTTCAAAGAATTGATAAGCTTAAATCTATTATGTGAGAATCAACTAAGTCTTAAATTGCAAATAAGTCCCTAAATTTGAAACAAATGATATCTAAAGCTCTTGTAGTTAATATAAATTAACACCCCTTAAAAATGTTATCCGTCATTATCCAAAACTTTATCCGTTTATTCCGTGACTTATTTTGAAAAAGCATTTAAAAGATTATTTGATGACACAGTCTCCCTCTCAATACATGACCGGTTTTCTTTTTAAGAGTTGTTGTCATTGTTTGTGTGGTCGAATCTGTCTTGGAAAATCTTTTTTTTATGAGTACTGAATACATGAATCAATGTGAAGGACAGCTTTTTACCAATAAAAATAATGATTTCTCTTATTTTGACCAAATTATGCACCAAACACGTACAATTATTTGTATATAGGTAAGCACGGGTTTGTTGCAAAGTAAATCACAAGCCTCTGAATGTATTATCAAGTAAATTAATTCCTGGAAAAATAAATTTTCCAATGTGACGACATGTTTTCTTTTGAAATCACTTGCCTGTTTAGATGATGACGGGTTGCTATAGAAATAATAGCAAGGCCATTTTTGGCATGTTTTAAAGCTTTTGTAACTTCTGCTCGAACTTTATTCCTACTGCCTCGTATCTTTATTAAATGAACATTTCTAAGGCATTAAATTGTTACTTGATTTTCTGAAGACATGCCTGCGGTGATTACTTATTTATATAATTTTTTGTATTTTTTGATTTTTAATTTTCTTTTTGAAAAATTTATATTAAAGAAATTATTTTTTTTGTTTTTATGTTTGTTAGTGTTCCTGATGATACAGGATATACAGACCCTTGGATCCACCTTTTACGCAGTCATCTTCCCTATGTTAGCGTTTTAGTGTTTCGGAGACATGCTTTCTCCAATACCTAGCTACTCGATCAACAAATTAAATTCTTTCTCTTGGCAAGGGTTTGGCAAAGTTGTAAAGCCTTAGGTCTTATTCCACGTCCCGAACATATAAGTTCCATTATTCCATTTCACCTGAATCCTTTTTTAAAATGGCTTGCGTAGAGCGATGTGCTTTTGCTCTTGAGTGTGAAACGTTGTTGCAGCATAAAGGTAATTGCACTTTTGATTGTAGCCAGTACAGAGGAATCTATTGATTGAAAACCATAATTTTTAGTGTGAAGCTTCCATAGGTTTAAGCAAAACTCCCAGATAGGAAATATATTTCTGCCTATGTACTTGAGATCCACAGTAATCTTTTTACTTCTTGGGAGACAGCTAACAAGTTGCTCACCTTAGAATTTAAGCGGCTTCTGATTGTACTGCGTTAGTGTCCTGACACCCGCATGATCATGTCTGCATATGCTGTTTGAGACATACTGGTTATCTTTCAAGTACCAGAGACCATGTTAATGGTTCCCCTTTTAGGTAGCGAATGTATTTGTTTATCTGCATTTTTAGCGGTTGTTTCGGTAGCTTTGCCTGGATACCGGGAAATAAAGCAGACTTCATAAATTAGGTCGGGTCTACTGGATGTCAGATACATGAGGGATCCAATCATGCCACGGTAAAATGTAGCATCAACAAGTTTCCCCTGTAGATCTTCATCCAGTTTATTCTTTTCCACTGGTATGTCTTTACTTATACATACCATTTACCTATTAAAACGAGCTAAAATGACCAAAAATACATTGTATTTGTGTGTTTTGCTTTTATATTGTGCAGGTAACGGATATTTAAGAAAAAGACAAAAACGAAGCCAAAACAACAAAATCGAGCACGGAATGGAAGAACGTGACAAAGCCAAAGTCAAAGTCAAAGGTCAAAGCCGAAGCCGTAAACGAAGAAATACTTAATGGGCCCACCCGTAGCCATCTAATGGGTCGAGTACAGCCTTAGGTATTTATATATAAGACTTATATAGTTAAAGCTTAAATTAGACCAAACCTTTTGTACAAAATCTTTGGCCCAATACAAGTACCTAAGGCCATCAACTTTAATCCCTGTTTAGAACCTTAACTGTAATACACATTAACTCTTCCCATCGTTTAGGACCACTAAGGATCTAACAATGCAACAACAAAACAAAGGAAAGGGCCAAACATTTACACTACAAGGATTGTGGTTGTAACACAACCACAGAAACTCAAGGGCCATTCCTGTCAAAACCCCTCAAACTTTCACCCTGTTAACCCAAAACAAATTTCTCGCCATACTGTTCATCTGTCTCTTTCCCCACCTCGTCCACTGTTCCCCTTGACAAACCCATCACTCTTAACATACCCTTACCAGAAGATTGCAAACATTTACCGCTGTCATCTATGAGTTCCCATTGGCCAAGATTTTGAAGACCAGTTCAATGGCTGTGATGATAGACCTTGGGCTCTAAGATGATTTGATGGATGAGATTGAATTTTTGACTTATACTCACACAAGAAACACACCAACCTTTCAGCCTCTCACAGAACAAGCACAACAAGAAGACCAAGACTTAGAGTTTTTAGTATAAGTAGAAGCATTGTAGCTCATTTTCAAATTGTCAAGTCTTGTTTTTCTTGTTTGAACGAATTTGACCATTTTAATACTTGTTATTTAAATTACTGTCATTTAAATTATTGCATTGTAATCTTTTTTTAAGTTAATGAAATTTTAAGTTTTCTTTAAATATTGTCATGTAACATTACTTGTCTTTTAAATTTAGTAATTATGCTCTTACATAAGCTTCTGTTTCATCCAAAGCTTATATAAAAGTTTGTTTTCAATTATGTCTTAAAAACAAAAAAAAATCACAAAAAGAATCACCACTCTCATGTACTCAGCTTAATTTGGATGATAAGCTAGCCTGGGAAGAGCTTATAGACCATACTAGCTTGTCTTTGACAAGCTAGAGCTTGTAGATCAGCTTCTTGTAAGCTTAATCACCCTTGTTTTAAGCAAAGGGAATTGTGAGTTCTTACTTTTTAATTTTTGCTTATTTATTGTTTATCTGCTTATCTCTGCTTATTTCCTGCTTATGTTGCTTATTTTTGTTGTTTATTGCTTATTCATGCCTTGTTATAGTCTAAACTTACTTTGTTCTTGATTTAGTTTAAAACTGTCTTAAATTGCCTTTAAACTGCTTATCTTAGTTTCTTATTTTAAGTGCTTAATTGTGTTTGGAATTGCTTAATTTTGCTATCTAATATTGCTTTTTCATATCTGTCTCTAATCAAACTTTGGCTTTTTAAATCAGTTTTAAAATAGTTTTAATAGGTTTTTTTATGGTTTTTTTAAAGGCGGTGTTTGGACAGTAGGTGAAATGGTGTCAATTTGGTTGGAAAATGTTATGGGTCATTTTTCAAATTTTGCCAAGCTTCTTTTAAGTAGATATTAAATCAGTTTTTTAAAGTTTCTTAAGCTAAAATTAAGTTTTCAAGAAATTTTACTATTAAGTTGTATAAAAATCTGTGTGTTTGGAAATCCATTTCCAAATTGTTTTGAATTTGATTTTTGCTTAAAATTCTGTTTTAAGGTCTTTTTCTTACTTCATGTTGAGTCTAATGCAGTAGTATCTAAGTTAGTTTAAGTCTGTTTTTGTCTCTTAAGAGTTTGGCCAAAAATCTGTCTTATTCATTTTTTAGCTTATAAAGTCCATCTTTCAAATGCAAAGTTAGATAAGCTAAGGTAGGTTTTAGCTTTTGAAATTTCTTGCATAAGCTCTTTAGTTATAGGTCTTTGTCTATTTTAGCTTAATTTGTAGTTTAGGGCTTGTTTGATTAGCTTAAAATAGGCCTGCAGTTTGCATTTTGTCTTTTCAAAAACCAAAACTCAGCATACACTGAGTGTCACAAGCTTTTTCATAAGCCTTTTTAGTAGCTTATTTATGTTCCAAACTCTTTTTTCTTTGCTGATTTAGATAGCTTTTTGGATAAGCTATTCAGTGGTATGGCCTATTAAGCCAGAAGGTTCCTTCTTCTAGCTTAAAAAAAGCTCAAAAGTGGCCCCTTAGGCTGTTTGATCACTGATTTTGGACTAGTGGCTTATTAGCTTATTTGAGCTTATGGTTTGATAGGATTTCTTAAATTGTGCTTTGATCTGCTTAATAGGTTAGGTTTTTGTCATAGTTGGCTTATTTAGCTTAGGGTAGTGCTTATTTAAGCTTATTAGCACTATTAGTTTAGAGATTCTGTCATTTTAAGCTAGGATTAGCTTATCTTATTTGCTTATTTTTGTTACATAGGGCTTATTAGGTATAGCTTATTGCCTGTTTTTATTTTCTAGCTTATTTTCTGAGGAGTGTTTCACTTAAGTCTTTTTTATGTCTATAAAATGCTTAATAGTTTGGCTCTTTAGGACTTGGTGTAAAAAAACCATCTTTGTCAACCTTTTTAGCTTATTTCTGTGCTTATTTGTGGTTTGTATAAAAAGTCACCTTTTTTAAAATTACTTATTTTTGGGTCCTTAAGCTTTTACATTTAAAAAAATTTTGCATAAAATAAAAAAACTTTGGAATTTGGTGATGTCTAGGGTGATGCAAGGCTCTGATCCATTTGGACCTCACCAACCTCAACCAACACTTTACACACACCACACTCAATCACTAGCGCCCTTGGGTTCTTTTCCATTTTTCTTTGTCACAATACTATTCTTTTTATACACGTTTTTTCGCTTTTGCTTATAGCCCTTTTCTGCTTTAAAAATTTTCGTTGCTATTTGATAAGTTGTTTCACATTTTTATATTTCTTAGGTTTAGCATTACTCAAAGCACTTTTCCTTAAATTTTCAGATTTTTCCAAGATCGTTTAGTATTTTTAATTAATTTTTCTTATTAAAACTGTTTTTAATTCATATTAAATAAAATAAAAATCTAAAAAATATAATTCTTTTTTTTAATTCTCTTTTATCATTTAGGACTTAGGAAAATTAAATTTGCATTCGTAGGGTTAAATTTTTAGAATTTTGATTTTTAAAGAACGGGATTTGATTCCCGTTAATCGTTTGTTTTTGTTTTTAGGTCTTTTATTGCTTTCGTTTTAGGGTTTCTTTTGCTTGTTTTTGCATTTTAATTGTAGAAATAGAATCCAAATCACAAAAATCATTAAACCATTCAAAAATGCGATCACGAACTTAATCCCGATTTTCAATTCACACCTCGTTGGGAAACGACCCGGGAAGGTTTTTAGGGTTTTTTGCTTTGGATAAAAGTTGAAATCTCTTAAAAGCCTCACGGAATACTTATCTCTCTTATTATTGATCTTATCCTTATTACGTATTTATATATTTATTTATATGTATTAAGTGACGAGAGTCAATTTTTGGCGCCGCTGCCGGGGAGGTGTGTGCGATTTTCGTGTTTTCGTTTGAAGATTAGTTTTTGAAGACCCTTCCTCGTGAAGTTATCATTTTCCATTTGTGAATATTTTCTTATTATAAAAATTAAAAAAATACCGACAATACTTTTCCTAAAGTCTTAAAAGTACCAAAAAAAATTAAAAAAACCAACAAAACAAATCGTGTTGTTAATCGTTATAATCGGCTCACCTTTGAATTACAAACTATAAGGAGGGTATAAGGCGGGCTTGATCCAAGGAACATCGCCCAAAAAGGAAGAACGCTTTCAAATCGCTTTGGCATGCTAATTCCTTTCGCTCTCTTGTGTGAAGTTTAAAGAGCTACCGTGGACTTTTAACATACGGTTACCAAAAATATTATGTTGTTCTTGTATTTAGTGCATGCGCACTTGCTCTTCTTCGAATCTAGTTGGTGAATCTTCTCCTAAACCAACTACTTCAAATCTGAAATGTCGTAACCGTAGACGTTCAAAGCAACCTTTTTCTCTTGAAGAATCTCCCGTAGATACGATGGCCGATCAACGTACTATGGAGGAATTACTCCGTGCACCCACCGAGGGTTATGCAGAGGCAATTGTGGTTCCACCAATTCTTGATGAGCATTTTGAGCTCAAGCATAGTCTCATTAATATGATGACTTCGGACCAATTCTTCGGACTCTTGGACGAAAGAAAATCACTCATGATCACAGTCATTGTTTAACAAAATAACTTCCACAATAAAATACAAGATGTGCCTAATTCAGCGATTAAGCTTATGCTTTTTCCATTCTCTCTTGCGGGGGCAGCCCGTCGTTGGCTCGAAAAAGAACCCCCTCGTTCTATTCTCACGTGGGATGATCTTGTTTCCAAATTCATCAATGAATTTCTTTTCCCTTAACGACTACGTAACATCTCCGAAATGAAATTTCCACCTTTCAACAACGTTTTGGTGAATCCTTTCATGTGGCATGGGACCGTTACAAATATCTCCTTCATGCATGCCCTCATCATGGTTTTACAGAATTGCATCAACTTGATACCTTCTACAATGCCATAAACCTAACCGACCAAGATTCTTTGAATTCTACCGTCGGTGGTAATCTTTTGAAAAGAAGTACTCGAGATGTGTTGATGATTATCAAAAACAAATCCAAGGTCCGCAATTCACAAAACAAATTGATTGTTTCTCAAGTGAAATCAAGTGATGTTAATTCTTCTTCTTCTTCCTCTGAGATAGCCAAACTTACTCATGCAGTAAATCAGCAAACAAGTGTTGTGACTACCGCCATGACCGATATTCTCAAAAACAATTTTAAGCAACCCCACCTCCAGCTTCCATAAAAGCCGTTGAGGAAATTTATGTTACTTGCGGTGGTGCTCATCCTTATTATCAGTGTCTCGCCGCCGATGGCAACACTTTTCGGGATAATATTCAAGGATACGTTTCAGCAGCCGCGGTTAACTACAATCAGGGTAATTCCGGTTATCGTCCTCCGAGTGTGGCTAATCAAATTTGACCACCGGGTTTTGCTCAACCAAATGTGCAAAATAATCAAAACCGGTTTAGACAACTCAAGGGATATATGGGAAACAATTTCAATCAAGATACATCTTATCAAGCTCCAACTCAACAAAATCAAGTTGTACCTTTAAGTGAGTTGGAGAAAATTAAGAAGATAAATGAGGTTAATATAAAAGCCATGCAAGCTCAAATTAACAATGTGAAAAATGAGTTAAGAAATGAAATGCAAACTTCGATTCAAGCTTCAATGTCTAACCAAACCAATGAGCTTAAGAACATGATGGCTAGTTTTTTCCAAATGAACACCGCTTCTACCTCGGGTACGGGATCTCTCCCTAGCAACACCATTGCTAACCCGAAAGGTGAATTGAAAGCCATCACCACCCGAAGTGGTCTTGTTCTTGATGGACCTTCCATTCCTATGCCTCCTCCATTCATTAATCTGGAGGAGGATGAACGTGTAGAGGAGACTTTAACGGACCCGGAACTCGCTGAGTATACCATTAAGGTCCCACCTCCTCTTGTCCAAAAAACTAAACCTACTTCTCTAAAGAATTATGTGGTGCACAAAAGGGATCCTCTTCACCTTAATTTCCCTTATCCTTCACGAATGCACCAAGAAAAACAACAAGAGAAAGATGAAGTCCAAATTCACAAATTTTGGCAAATGTTCAAACAACTTCACATTAATATCTCTCTTGCCGATGCTTTGATTCTAATCTCGAAATACCAAAAGATGCTTAAAAGTCTCCTTTCCAATAAAGAGAAACTTTTAGAGCTAGCAAACACACCCTGAATGAAAATTGCTCATCGGTTATCCTTAAGAAGTTACCCGAGAAACTAGGAGACCCTGGGAAATTTCTCATTCAGTGTAGTTTTAGTGAGCTCAAGTGCAAAGACCTAGCCGATCTAGGTGCTAGCATGACCCTTAAACTAGCTAACCGGGCAATTTGTACACCGGCTGGAATTGCAAGAGATGTCTTTGTTCAGGTTGGAAGTTACATTCCCGAAATTTTTGTAATCGTTAATATGAAAAGCGATTCCTCGAGTCCCAATCATCTTGGGAAGACCTTTCTTACGGAACGCTCGTGCTTTGATTGACGTTCACGGAGAAGAAATGATTCTCCATGACGGTGATGAAAGATTAATCTTTAACATGAGACATGATACTTCAAGCTATTCTAACAAGCCTAAAAAAGAATCAATCAACATGATTGACATCTACAATGTCTCTTATGAAGATTATCTTGAGGACTTGTTTACAAATGAAAAGATAAAAAATAATCAAAGTGGCAATCCTACTTTTTCTTCTCATATCGATTAAACTTCACCAAAGTTAACATTCCGTTGAGTGGAAATCCCACTCCGATTTCAGAACCCGTGACCGAGTCTTCTTCTTCCCCCACAATTTGATGCATCCTCCCTGTGACAGAAGAAATTATTT
Organism: Tanacetum coccineum; assembly: GCA_026074375.1. NCBI lineage: Eukaryota > Viridiplantae > Streptophyta > Magnoliopsida > Asterales > Asteraceae > Tanacetum > Tanacetum coccineum. The sequence continues at coordinate 81,274 of BQNB010003186.1, forward strand.
AAATTGGAAGAATTCAAAGCTTATCTCGCATGTGATTCATTGCAACTGGAAAAATGATGATCCAGTCGACCTTATTTTAATCGAGGAGTTCCACGACATTGTTTAATTTAATCTCTTGATTCTACATATCATTGTTAAAGATTATGATTGAATGATCATGGAACCTATAATAGAGTATTTGCTTAACCATAATCCTATCAAAGAAATGGATTCTATTCTCGAAGATTCGGTTGATAAAGATTCTTTTGATGACAATCTTGTTGATACCATTTCTGAGATGTTCATCGATGAACATGATCTTGATTACTCATCCCCACCAATATGGGATGATTATGATGATGAACTTTTTGATCTTAAGACCTTTAATGATAATATTTATGATGACCCTTTTGACTCCAGGGAAGAGAAAATCAAAGAGTCTAAACTCTTGATTGATGAACTTGATCTTCCTGGATCAAGTGATTTCCTTCCTTCCCCCAAGTGTGGCTTGGTTTTCTATGTGTATTTTTCCGAGGTTGATGCTTTGTCTTCGACCAACAACGAGGACAAGGTATTTAATCCGGGTAAACTCATTCATGAAAACCTTTATGAAGTCACCAATCTTGCAACAATGGAAAAGAATGTAAAGAAGACCACTAATGCTTCTTTAATTCTTGAGGATTTTAATCCTCCTCTTTATGAACTTCCTTCCTACAAAGAAGTTCCCGGGCTCGGAGTTTTACTCTCGTTTTCATCCAAAAATGAGGAAAAAGTTTTCAACCCCGGGATTATCACTTCTAAAAAAGTTCATACCTCTCTTCTCCCGGAATTATCTCATCGGGGCACTAAAGCTTTCAAAGTCATTAAAATCTTTGAAAGCCCAATGGAGATTTTTCCTTGCTCTTATGGAGAGGACATCCGTATTTTGGATGTTCCGTGTCTTCATTTCTATCCCCCTTGACCAACTCAAGTATGGGGGGATCGGGTCAAGCTAAGTGACCTAAAACAAGCGCTTCGTGGGTGGCAACCCATGCTTATCCTAGTATAATCGTAGTAGTAGTATGGTAGTTATGTAGTAATGAATAAGTGTTTTGTTGTTGTGTGAGAGGCTCGCCTCTTCCATTTTTTGTGTTTTATGTTTTGTTGTGTATGTCCAGGATTGCCAGGATTTTTGAAGCCTCTCGTACTCTTGGTTTTTGTCCTTCGTTCAGTAGAGCTTTACATCCTCAGCTTCATTTGGGAATCCAATATCTAAATCTTATCGACTAACGTTTTATCTTTTGGCATACTTAATAAACGGCCTTAGATTTACGTAGAGACCCTTCTTAAAACATTGAGGACAATGTTTAGTTCTAGTATGGGGGGATCTATCGATTTGATTGTGCCTGCAGTCGTTGTTTTCACGTAATCCCGTTTTTACCACCAAAATTTCAAAAAAATGAAAAATTTTAAAAAAATTTCAAAAATTAAATAAGTGTTTTGTCACAATTTTGACTTTCCTGCTAGGTAGAATAAGAATAAATTTTGACTCGATCGAGCGTGTTGAGCTCTAGCCTGTTCCTTAACTTTTAGACTAAGCATTCACGGATATTTGCGAAGAACAAAAAATGATAGAGTTAAGTGTGAGTTGGATTCTAAAACAAGGATTATTTGGAAATCTTACAAGCTCATGTGTGTAATTTGTGGTTTTTTCTCCCATAAGCTTCTAACCGGACTAATAATACGTGCTATTTTTGAAAATTAAACTTAAATCAACAATTTTTGAGATGTAGTCAATAATATTTTTTTTAGTCTTAGTTCAAATTTATACTTAAATTTTCTAAAAACAAAATTTTCTCTATATCGTGGTATTATATGTTAAAAAAATGAATGAATGAATGATGAATAATAACTAGTCTCTGTGGGCTGATGTAGGTCCTCGTATTTAGATCTATAAAGCCTTTGTAAGATAATAGCTAACTCGAATAAATCCAAATCAACTATGTGAGAGACACTGACTATAAATATCAAGTGTTAATGCGGAATCTTAACACAAGTATTAAGAAGAACACAATATAATACTAACTTTGCTATTGATTTCTATTAAGCTTCAATGCTACTATTTGTTATATGAAACTCTATGCCGTAGGGTTCCTTTTATACACCAAAGAAACGAAATGCTCAATATATGGAAAATTCTCATTTTTCTTAAATTTGAAATAGGCTTGTGTTTGATCTTAGACTATTTCATGATTACATTAATTAAAGATATGTCCTAAAACGCGAGAAACCTAAGAGTGTTTTGTCGAAATCCTAAGGTCTGTGAGTCACGATTTAATAGTCTCTGTGCGCAGGTGGTCAAAAAGCCCTGGCTCACTATAGCCGCAAGGTTGAGAGATGTGCGAGACGAGTGTCTACATGGGATGATCTCGCCTTTAAACTCAATATTCTCGGGTGGAACGTGAGAAGCATACGAATTTTGCCTTATAAAACGTTTGATCCATGTTGAAGATTCGGAAATAGCACATGTCACATTAATATGTAATAGAATTGCCGGAGTGAAAAGTTTACAGTTGAAATATGTAGTAGTAGTTTAGCATCTATACTTACGGACTAGTCGCTGTGATTTTGTTTTAAGCATTGGTTTGGAATAATGTGAAAAGTCTGTGGAACCGATGAATTTATCCGTTTTTGGGCCATTTTAGGATTAAAACAGTGCAGTCTTGTTCACTGATCCCAAATGAAAATAACGGAAGTGCACAAATACTAGGTTGAGTAGTTGCTTTTTAAATGAAAAAAGACCAAAATTATTTGTTGGTAGTTAGTATAAATATAAAAAATTGGTAAAAACGGGGCTTGTCGAAGCTATTGATTGCTTTTATTCTCCCCTTGGTACAAACACTTCAGCTACCGTTTTGAGGTTATTAGTCGAGGGGGATTTGAGATTTTTAGTTTTCTAAGTGGCTTATTTCATAGGCATTTGCGTTGAGGCCACGCAACAGCTTTAGTTGGGGGGATATTTTGGTATGTGTTTAATTACAATACTTTTACCTTTTAAAATCGCACCGCTAAACGAACCAAAACGCACAAAATGCATAAATTGCTTGATTTTTTGTGTTTGTGCTGTGCAGGTACCGAATATTCACTAAAAGAAAAAAACGGAGCTAAAACGGAAATTTCCGGATCGACTCGACAACGTTTGTGCATTTAATGAAGTCAAGACGAAGTCAAAGTCAACCCCGGGATACAGCTTTGGAAAGAACATCGAAAACCAAAGCCGAAAATGAAAAATACTTAATGGGCCCACCCGAACCCATCTAATGGGCCGGATAAGCCCATTAGTATATATTATGAAGACCATTATAAGCAAAAAGCCCATAACCCTTTTAAACTTAACAGCCCAAAACCATGGCTGTTAAGTTTATTAACACCACAAGGACCTTCCATGTAATTAACTTATAAACCCTCAGGGACTGTTTGTGCCAATCCCCCAAAAGTTCACACACCACAAGGACGAATCATGCAATAAACTTATATAAGTTGAAGGGCTGAGTTTGCCAAATCACCAAAACCCTTACCCTGCCTAAATTTAACATAAACCCTAAACTTCCCTTTTCCCGCCATTAATATTGTGCACCCTTCACACACAATTCGTGTGTCTCACCTCTGCAACAAGAGTCCAAACCCTCCACTCCACTCCAAAACCCCACCATCACTACCCCACCCCCACATGGGCTGTTGATAGCTTGGCAATCCTCAAACACTTCATTGGACATCAACAAACGACAAGGGATCAATGGCTAAAATCACAGGCTTGGGCTGTACTCAAATCCAAGGGCCAAGATGCATTCTTGGTTCTCCTCACAAAAGAAACACAAGAAGCACAGCTAACAAGACTTGAGCTTCCTATATATAAAGAGAAGACAGAGTCAAGAGTAGTATGTAGGAACTAGGAGAAATATAGATTAGCTTTAATGTTTTTAAGCTTATTGTTTTATTTTAATTCTGCCATTTTAATTTTGTACGATTTTCTTTTTAATGGAATTTATGTTTAGCCAAAAATTCTATCATCTATGATTTTGAAATTGCCTATTGCTTATCTGTTTATTTTTGCTTATTGTTGTCTTTATTGTACTTATCCTGCTTATTATGTTTAAATTTTAGTTTATCATGTAAGTTCCAGATTCAACTTTTAAGTTGTGTTGATCACTTTTGAGCTTTTTAGACTAGTCAAAACTGTCAATAAGCTTAGCTTATTAGCTTTTGCTTATCTCACTAAAGTCATTGCTTAAAATTACTGTAGTATAGATGTGCTTAATTTGTTTTGAAAGTTCGATGCTTAGAAAAGTCCTGTTCTAGCTTTAAATTTGCTTTCTTACATTTCTCTAAAAAGGGGTGTTTGGGTCAAGGGCAAAAATGGGTCAAAAGTGTCTAAAAACACTTTGGGTCAATTTGGTGAGCTTTGACAACCCTAGTTAGTTGTTTTTTAATCTGTAATTGTTTCTAAAGTTTTAAGTATGTAATCTTCGTTATTATGGATTTTTCTAAATGAGTGTCTCACTAACTGTGTGCACAAAACTGTTGTCATTACGCTTATTAGATAAATGGCTTTTTAAAATCAGTGTCGGGTTCTCGAGTTGATCTTTAGTGTCTTCTTTATTTGTCCAAATAGAAAAGGATATGCGTCTTTGTAGTTAGTTTTGTTCTGTACTAATGTTATCAAGATTTTGCCAAGTCAATATTTGTTAAAACTATTCCTTTTTCAATCATTATATCAGACCTTAGAAATTGTTTTTAGCTTTTGGATTTATGAGCATAAGCTCATTACAAGCTTGTCTTCATCTGTTTTAACTTAAGTTTTAATTTAGAGCTCATTTTGCAGCTTATTCATAAGCCTGCTCATGTACTTTTTCTTGTGAAAATTTGCACACCCCTTTGAAACAGTCTTTCTTACAAGTTTTTTTAATAGCTTATTTTTATTTCAAACTATATTCTCTTTGCATTTTTAGAAAGCCATTAAGCCACTCTCTAAGCTCATATAGGTCTTAAGCCCATAAGGTTCCTTTTAGTGGCTTAAAAACCTCTCAGGCCTCTGACAGTCTCATGTCCTTAGGCCTTATTGGTATGTAGTTTTGGCCACTTTAGTACGCGTATTGTAGTTTTTTTTACCAGCTTATTTTTAGTTTTCTTAAAAAGTGTTAGTTACAAAATTTGCTTATTTTAGTCTAAACTTTAAATTTTTTTTAATATATATATATATATATATATATATATATATATATATATATATATATATAGTATATACTACTATATATATATATTTAATATATCATATTTATATATTATAAAGGGTAGATACAAAAAGAGTGAGAGGCCAGGATTCGACACTGGATCCTCCCCGCCTTTTTGCACAAAGCCTCTGCCTACAACAAACTCATACTCGCGATATGTAGCTACAATAGCTCATCAAGTCTGAGTCTTGTTTGATTAATATTATAAGACCCATAAAGGCAATAGTAAAGCGCATTCAGCCCTTTTGGGCTATAGCCTAGCTTATTTTATTAGAACTGATGGTTTAGTTAGCAATGTTTCCTTGGATCTTCATTCATAAAAGTATTTTTTTCTTAATTTTTCCAGTTTTTTTATTTAATTTTCGTTTTAGTATTTTGTAGTGGATTAACTTTTTCTTTGTAAACTGATTTTTGTATCATCTATAAAGTAAATTAAACATAAAATCAAAAAAATATTTTTTCTGTTTTTTAGAAAATTTTATTTTATCATTTTTGCACTAAGGAATAATACCGAAAAAAAAACTTTCGTATTAGTCAGTTTTTGCTAAATTTTAAGTATTTAATATTTTTTAAAGAACAGGTTCTCGAGCTCGATTTTCGTGGCTTCATGTGTTTGAACTTAATTTAAACTCGTTTATCGTTTAGTTTTCTTTATTCTTATTTTTAGTCAACTCTGTTAGATTAGGAAAAAGGAAAAAAAAATTCACTTTAGGATTATATTATCGCTCTATGTTTTAGGGTTTTTAGTCACGTTTGCATTTTATTTTCGTTTCTCGTTTTTTGTGATTTAAGCTAAATTGCCTTTGATTTTATGCTCCCGTAGGACTTAGGAGTTTTTATTTTTATGGCCTAAATTTTATGGCTTCCCGTAGAACTTTTAATAGCGCTTGTACATGTCATTTGCCTTTTTATGGCTCTTCCCGTAGATTTGAGGTTTAAATATCCGTTTTCGGTTTTTCTTCCTTAAATTTCTTATGTTTTGGGTTTTTCTTTTGAGTTTTTTGGCATATTCATTCGTAGTTTTAGTAAAATCAAATCCATTTATCTTGTTAATTCGCAACCATCAAATAGCCTAAACCGACGTTTCACGACTTTCCAATTCACCTCCTCGTTGGGGCTGTACGACCCGGGAATATTATCGCTATACTATACCGGATTCTATTGATTTTTTTTAGTATGATCCTTATTATATATATATATAGTTATTAAATACTATATATATATATATATATTATTTATACAATATAATATATACGATTGTATTTTATATGTATATATTCTTGATATATAAAAAGGTGTAGTTCAAAAATATAATCATTGGCCCTTTGTTTCTGCAGTTCCTGGTTTGATGACCCACATTGTTGCAAGTCTGACACTTGATAGTGCAAGGTCCTGTGTGATGCAGGGTGCATTTCTTACACAAAGGAAGGCTTCCAGTATACCTACTGTTTTCAGTTGGGGTGACAGCATAAGCCCTGTCAGTTTCTTGCCTTCTATTATGTTGTTGTTGGTGATCATTGTTGCAGTTGTTATTGTTGTTATGGTTATTCTGGTAGTTTTTATTGTTGTTGGTGAAGGTTCTTCTATCATTAAACTTTCGTTTGTGATCATTGGTTCCTTGCACATAGTTGTGCTTTGTTACTTGATCCATTAACCTATGGGTTATGGTAATGGCTTCCTCCAAAGTTTGAGGCTTTGAAGCAGTAACATTTCCTTCAATACTTTTGGGTAATCCCCCGATGAAGACTTCCATGAGTTTCTCAGAATTTAGTACCAATTTTGGACATAAGATTGCCAACTCCTGGAATCTTCTAATGTAAGTCTTGAGATCATTTCCTTTTACAGTCAGATTGTAAAATTCATCTTCCATTTTCTTAACCTCGGTTCGGGGATAATACTTCTTTATTAAGAGCTTTTTAAATTCGGACCAGGTGATCTTGTAAGCTTCCTCAGTTAGAGTACCAGTAGCAAATTTCACTTTGCAGTCCTCGGTACAGTTGCTACGGGAAAATACATATTCAGTTTGTTTAAACCAGCGGATGACACCAACAGCCCCTTCCGTACCGTTGAAATTGAAAGGTTGGCAGCTCATAAACTCTTTGTAGCTATATTTTCTTGCTACGGGAGTTTCTCTTTGTCTGGTGTTCCTTGTGGTATTGTCAATATTTGCCATGGTAGCAGCTTGTGCTTCTAGAGCTGCGGCAACACTATCAGCAACTAGTTTCTTGATGGCAGCTGGACATTTGGCTGAGGCTGCTGCAGATAGATGTTGGTGTCCTCTTGGGAGCCATTCTATCAACATTCACAATACAACACATAATAAGAATATATCATTGTATGGATTCTTATTTAGTATAAGTTCTAACAAAGAAATACACATTCTTTGATATTACATTGCAGGATATAACGAATTTTTTTGGAATAGACACTCTAACAAGCATCTAACTCATTAGGTTTCTCAGGGACTGGTTTACTTTCCAATGGTTTCATACTGCGACCACTTAGATAACTCATCAAAGAATAGTCTGGTGGTGGTGTAGGTGAAATCGTATGCTCAATATCTTAATTATTAATCATATCCGGATACAAAGGTTCGAGAAAACCGAATGGTAAGAGAACCATAGTAATCCCGGATACATAAGATATGAGTCATCACAATACAAGATATAGGATAGACAACCTGACATAATAACACGGTGTATCATAAAACAGCGAGCTGGTGTATAATGGGAAATCAACACTATATTAGTCATAAAAAAACCCCAACTTGTCTACATATTTTACATAGTCAAAATTTGACAAGTGTCATTATTTATGCCACACATCCAGTGGTTGGATTCTAACAAAAGCTGTAAATGATAAGGATCTAGTCTAGTAGTCTGGTGGTCCTCCCTTGTGGTTCTTGATTTCACGGATCTTGTCCAAAAGACTCTTCATATCTGATCGGTGGCAAACATGGATATCCTTGATAAGTATCTCTAGAGTAGAAGTCCTGACGCGAGCAAGAACAATCTCGTCATCATGCCTTATTTGCTCTCTCTGAAATCCAGAAATCTGGGTACGGGCTTCTTGAAGTTCGGTTTATAGTTGGTTAAAATCTCGTTGTATGATTACTCGACCATTACCAAGACCTTCTATCTTATCTTCCATGTGCTCAATGCGCTCAAGAGGGAGCTCATCTAAGTGATTCAAAATAGTCTCGATCTGTTCCTCATGGCACTCTATACTCGTCTTATGAGAACTTTCTCCAATCTCAAATACTTGAGGTAGGGCAGAAGTAAAGGAGGATGATCAGGAACGAGATCGTTTCCGAGATGGTAAAATCTCTTCAAGAAGAAAGAAATCTCAGGGATCAAACATTGGTGATAGTGATAACACTGAAGATAAAGGCAAAACAGTTGGTGGAGTAATAGGAGCTCGTGGTAGTGGAATAGGTGACTCATCATTAGTAGCATTATATGCTTGCATGACCTTCATATATGGATCATCGTGGAAAGGTGAGATGGCTAGCGAGGCTAAAAGATCCTTAGATAAATCCTCTGAAGGATCAGAAGAGGTGTTTCTCGATGAGGCTGGGAAATAGTCTGGTGAAGCCGGGATATAGTCAAAAGTATTCATAGAGGAAAAAGCATCCTCAACATTAGAATTAGATAGGATAATAATAGGGTGGGTGGATGTAGACATAATTCTGTAACAACCCAGTGGTAAATAACATAAGTTATTTATATAAAATTAATAGTTATGTATCTTTACATACTATTCGGGAAATGTAGTGGCATGAAGGACTTTCATGAATGGAAAATGGTTATAGTTTAGGTTTTAACCTTTTTCTCTATAACCTAGGCTCTTGATACCAATCTGTAACACCCCCTTATTTGACATATAGCAGCGGAAGCTAATTTGGGGTATTACTTCATGAATCAACAGTCATAATCATAGAAAATGACTCAAAAGAGACGTTTTGGAAAATTTAGTTATCATTCAATATTATTTCAGAGTTTTACAAAAGAAGGTCCAAAAATTAAATATGAAAATTATTAGCAGGTTTGAATGATTAACAAGTTTGGACGTCTAAGTCTAAAGCCACTCCGTGTCATAGGTTGCTCACAATTATCGGAGATAAACATACTAAAATGGTCACACTAAAGGTTGACGTGAACTTACAGGTTTAAAATGTTATACAGCTTGATACAAGTTCATATAAGTGCAGTAATAATTATCACAATTAATAAGTATCTGGAAACCTTCGTATTATTGCCTAAGCTCATGATGGCAACACAGTTAACATGAAATCACCTCACGTGACATTATTGGGACAAATGTCCTCTTTGAAAGGTAACTTGCCAAAGTTACCATTATTCTCAAATATAGTGCATTTGATTACCCTCATGTACAGTAACAACAACGGGATTCGTCACTAATCCCGATGATTCTATCCATTCATATTATGCGTTCACTCGCAAGTGATTATTGTTCATGATTATAGTGTTATTGGACAGTTAGAGGTAAAACTTAGGCAATAATATATCAAGATAGCATACAGTTGGAAAATACTTGTATTCAATAGTTTTATAGCATGTATCCCCCACGGGATTTTGAAAAGAAAACATATAAAGATTGGGGGACTTATGGAACTCACCTTGATAAGGTAGTTGATTGATTTGAAATTTAATTCAAATGGAAGTAAACAACCTCGTCACGTAACCTGGGGTAATATGTCAAGTCTTAGTTTGATTGTTTCAAAACTTTATTTCATAAAGTTTAACGTAAATGATTTTGGTTTATTAGTTTGTGAAAAATCGTATCACTGTTTGGGTTTAAATAATTCAGAGGTCATGTAGTAAGATTGTTTGAAGGAGCTAGGACACTTTAAATCGTAAATCCAGCAAAACGCGTCAAATGTCTACCCAATGAAGCCCTCTCTGGAAATTCTTCTGTAACGGCTGTATAGATTAAATGATAAGATTTTATCATTTTAAGTTTTTTTTTCAAAAGCTAGCGGATGATAAATTATGTTAGATATATAACATAATTATTTTTATATGTTTCGATCGATGAGTGAATGATAAATGTGTCGGGCTTTATTAAAATCGAGTCTTATAATATTTAAATATATTTGATAATTAATATAAAATATTAATTTTATACCTTTAAGAATTCAAAATGACAATATATACCCTTGGTATATATATTAGTTTACAACTTAAACCTTTTATATATAATTCTAAAACATTTAACCCTAAACTTTAGAGTTTGGAAAAATAAACCCCTAGAGTTTAACTTTAGGATATTTATATTTTCAGCCCCTCTAGTTATAAGTTTCAAGAATTTTATAATATATAACCCTTTGCATGAAACGTTTTGCATTTTAAGTCAAAAAACCAAATACTCTGTATTTTTTAAATCCAACTTAGTTTTGCAGCTTATAGCTTATTACTATAAGCTAAAATAAGTAAGTTTTACGAGCTTGTAGTTTATAAAAAGAGCTTATGAGCTTAAAAATCTAAAATGGGCATGTTTGGTTTAGAAACAATAACCCGATGGGTTAGGGCTTTAGGTTTAGGACGAGCTATGGGCTGAGATAGAGGGAAAGATTAGTTTAAATGAGTTGTACATTGATTTTGGAGGGAAAATGTAATTCAAATATTATGTATTGATCACTTGTACACATGCCTTGAAGGCTTGTACCTTTATTTTGAATGTAAGTATTACATATAGTTAGGGTTTTGTTATAAACATTAACGTATAAAGTCCGTTTTATAATTGTGTTTTGGAAAGTACGTTAAATAGATAACGTATGGTAAAAATAGAGTTTAAAACATATTTCTTGACATATTATGGCGTTTACTTGCTATAAACGTTGATGAAATTGGCATTGGTAGGTTGCGTGAGCTCGTTTACTTTTGTAATGTAAGTTACGTTACATTATGGATGGATAAAGCAAAAATCTTTCATGAAAATGGTTTGCATCTAAATTTAATAGGATGGAAATTATAAGGTAATTGCATCTAATTTAATAGATGGATAATTACATAGAGGAAAATTGTGGGTTGTTATATCTACCATGGAGATCATATGCTGCTATCATCAATAAATGTCTAAGTGGAAAAACTACTGCTCTGGAAAGTCTTCGATTATCACGTGCTCAAATCCTTTGAGGCATGTATCATAACAAAAATGTTAATTATGTTTACCTGCTGTGGGAAGATTTGGTGTATCAAGTGAATAACAAGACCTCTTAGAAGAACAATGACATGTGTTATCCACGATTCACCAAAGTCATTGTAGACTACTTTATGGCAAAGGATCAGTCAATACCAAGGAGAAACAAGATGGTTTAGCACACTACCAGGGATGACCACATGTTCACCATAATAAGAGTTATCTCTAAATATCAGGACATACAGATATACGGTGCTATTCTTCCTCAACACTTGACCAACCAAGCCATGTTGGAGTCCGAAGCTTACAAGACTTATCATGCTTATGCTACTAGTGAGAAGATTCCAAAACCTAAGTATGTAAAGAATAAAGCTGATCCTGAATCATCTCCCAAGAAGAAGTTTGCTCAAGCTTCTAAAGGCAAAAGACTCAAGATTTCAACAAAGGTCGCTAACTGTCGTCAAGAAGCAGCAACCGCAACAAGCGTTCAAAAGAAAAAAGTTAAATGTGCTATCTGAGGTTGCATTGTCTGAGGTTGAACAGATTAAACTGGCCACCAAAAGAAGCTTGATACAGACACCCAGCTCTCACGCTAGCGGTTCAGGTGTAGATAAAGGAACTAGTGTTATACTAGGGGTTCTCGATGTACCTACATATAACTCTGAGGATGAGCAGATTTTTTGGAAGTCCAGTGACGAGGAAGATGATGATAAAGTAAACATGAGTACAGACGATGATGAAAACGCTGATGATGATCAAAATGATGACGATGCTGATAATGAAGATGATGATGATCAGAATGAAGACAATGATGATAATGAAGGTGATGATGATCAATATGATGACAATGAATAGACTGAATCAGACAATGATGATGATGACTTTGTTCATCCCAAGTTGTCTACTTTTGATGAAAAAGAAAGACAAGATGAAGAAGTTAAAGAAGAAGAGTGGTCTGATGATGAAGCATATGATGCAGAAACTCAAGGAGTCAATGTTGAGGGAGAAGAACTAGATAAAGAGGAGATAAATAAGGAGGAAGAAGCGAATGAATTGTACAGGGACGTGTACGTCAATTTTGAGGAAAGAGATACTGAAATGATAGATGCCTTATTAGCTAATGTTCAAACTACTCAAGTCATAGAAGATACTCATGTGATAATAACAGCTGCCACTCCTGAAGTTTAACAATGTATCATCTGGCTACATTTCAAACATGCTCAACCCTAATTCGGATACAGGTATTGACTCCATTCTTAATCTGAATAATGATTCAACTTCTTTGGTAGATGTTCTCGTAACTATGAATGTTGAAATGCCTCCTTCATCTGTAACAACACTTCCTCCACCACCCATACCTTTCATCCAACCTCAGCAACAAACACCATTTTCAACACCAACAATTGTTCCAAGTACCTCCCTACAAAATCTTCCAACCTTTGATTCTGTATTCAAGTTTGAAGATAGAGTTAAAGCTTTAGAAGACGGATTCTCGGAATTCAATCAAATAAACCAAGTTGTTGCAGCAGTTTCTTCAATTCCCGGCATTGTTGATATGTACCTCGCCAATAAGATGAATGAAGCCGTAAAAACAGCTGTACAACTACTGTCAGATAAACATAGAAGCGAAGCTCAAGCTGACAATGAAGATTTCATCAATAAAATTGACGAAAATATGAAGAAAATTATCAAAGAGCAAGTTAAGGTACAAGTTAAAGAACAAGTCTCCATGATTTTGCCAAAAATTAAGAAGTTCGTAAATGACCAACTTAAAGCTGAAGTTCTGACTCGTTTATCCAATCAAGCTAAGACATCCCATACTGTAGCAGCTAACCTATTAGAACTCAAGCTGCAGAAGATTCTCATTGATAAAATAGAGAATAACAAATCAATTGACAGATCAATTCAGTAGAAGACTCTCTACAAAGCATTAGTTGACGCTTATGAAACTGGATAAAAGGACTCTGAAAACATATGGATACGGTAATTGTTAGTTCTTAAATAGATGTCGTGAGATGATAAAGATGAAGACGAAGAACCCTCTGTTGCATCAAACAGGGGGTCCAAGAGAAGAAGAGCTAGAAAAGAACCTGAATCAACAAGTGCACCAAAGGAGAAGACTTCCAAATCATCTGGCAAGTCTAAAGAAGGGTCTAAATCTTATCATACGTCTACTGGCAAGTCTGCTCAAGCAGAGGAACCAATACACGCTTTCGAAGACTTAGAAGAACCCACACATCAGGAGTTTGATATAGGATTTACTGAAGATCAACTTGTTGATGAGACCACTCAGCATCCTGATTAGTTTCAGAAACCAACAAAACCTCCAACTCTCGACCGTGATTGGAACAAGACTTTGCCTGCTAAACATGGACCAGTTCAACCTTGGATAAGCACTTTACCTCGGAATGAAGATCCTCGTGAGTCATTTAATGAACTGATGGGCACTCCTCTAGACTTCTCAACATTCATGATGAATCGGCTCAAAGTTGATCCTCTGACACCAAAATTATTAGCCGGTCCAACATACAAGTTAATGAAAGGTTCATGCAAAAGTTTGGTGGAACTTAAATATTTCCTTAAAGAAGTTGCAAAGCAATACTGATCAAACTAGGACTTGACCAACCCTGAAGGGGACAACAATATCCCACATAATCTTCGCAAGCCCTGAACATGAAACCTAATTCACGATGGTCGTTCGAGTAATACTTGTGATCATTTCATCAACAATGACCCTTGGTATCTAAATGGTGGTGTTCAAAGCGGAACTTATGGCAACTTCAGTGACAAGAAGACAAAGGGATGCAGATTATGGGACACATCAATATGGATTGAAGATCTTCGTTCCCAAAACTCGATGTGGGAAGTCAAGGTGCCACGTGTCTCGACAATACAGTGCTTATGGGGGCATTCTTCTCACTGTGGGGAGAAAAAATCTGTCAACAATTTTAATGGATTTGCTGTGTAAAAAGGGAAATTGCTCGTGATTGTCTACATTCAAACGCAGAATCCGTTGCGTTTACAAGCTTACGATGGTCGAAAGAGGGTAATTTGTTAAAAACATTAGATTTGATCACTGTTTGGTAGCAGAAGTGACGAAGCTGTACACTTCAAGAAGGCAACTACACAGGACTTCGGCCTTTAAGATTAGAAGGACATGCTGCTTCTTCTTATTCAAGGAAAGCTGACAAATCTTAACGTTGAGGAACATCTTGCTTTTGGGATGTTCACTAGCGAATGTTTTACAAGAAGCGTGTCCTCAGGAAGTGCGGTAGGAAGAATCTTCAATTAGGTATCGCGAAAGTTATCAAGAGAGCCTTCACCTCACAAGGCTTGGAAACTTATTAGATTAAAGATCTCAAAACAAAAAGACTCATATACAATATATTCCAATCCCAAAGGCTTCATATATCAGAATAAAGACAAGAAGAACAGATTGATGCGTATTAATGAACTTCACAAGTTTAGTGACAGTACAATTAATGATGTTTGGTCTGCTCTTGATGATATTCTAAAGCGGATCCGGATGGAGTACTTTCCTAAGACAGTCTGGAGAAATATAGACAGGGAAAAAGCAGGAGCTATGATCCAAGCTATTGATCGATAACTCAGGAACAGAAGGTTATTGAGGAGCCTAGAAAAATTCATTGGTGGGAGATTGTACGGGGGAGACCTTCGGCTGCTGGAAAGGACCATATGATTTATCATATGATGATGTCCTTATCGCAAAACCGGTCAAACTGAATAATAATTAACTCTAATGAATTTGTATATATGTAGTGTAGACTTTATGGTGATATTATGGAGTGCTCGAGTACAAAATTTTCAATAATTTCTTAGTAAATTCAAATTTTTTCAAATTATTATACTTAGCACTGTCTTATATACCCTCAAATATTAAGGAGGAGCATTAAAATGTTCCTGTTAGATATTGTGTAACATTTTGTCCTCAAACGTTTAATCAATTGATATTTAAAATATCAAAGGATTAACATTTTGAATAAGGGGGGAAAATGTGATTAAACTATGATTAAACTGAATCTAATTTGTACAGAAATATGATCATATAAAATAGACTCAATGCACTCTACACTTAGCATGTACTACGATTACAGTGCACATGTTAAGGAGGAGTTTTTTGTCATGATGAAAAACTTTCAAAGTGTAAATCTTTTGATATTTATATCAAACACTATGATTGAAATTTTTAATGTTTTTGGTTTTGATTGTGATGGAATACCTAAAAGATCGACCCTGTACTTAAATTTATGGAGTTATAAGGTGGTTAGGCATATGTATTCAAATCTCATGATCCAGCCAGAACCAGAGGGATCTACCCAGGGATATCCACTAGATAGTGTAGAAGTCCTTAGGTATGATACAAAAGGAGAAAAAGAGAGAATCGGGAATAATGCCGACTGAAATGGAGCTAGCACTGGAATAAACCCAACAGGGTTGAAGAATGAAAAAGAAATGTAAGGATAAAGGGTGAAAAGAAAGAAGCCCTCCATACACTTAGGCAAAAATCGGGTCAATACATAAACTGTCAGAAATACTAAGTTGTTGTCTGACATTGAAGACAGTCATGGACCCGGTGATGTTATGCACAACCCTCCCTAGCCACTCAAGGTCTCTCAACAAACTCTTATTTCATTTCTTACGGAGATTACACGCATTTCTATAGACTTTCTTACTCCGAGTTAATTGATAATGAAAAGGTGGCAGTCTGCTCCAGCCTCCAAACACTAAAACCAAAGTACACTATTGAGTCTAAAGCCAAAAGAGATCATCTATAAATCTCATTAGGACACCTATCAAAATTATGCTTGCTAAGTCACACAATGTGAATAACAAGATATATATTAAGAGTCCTACGCATTATCCTTGTGATTTTGACAGAACATCCGAGTGATATTACTCAAAGTCCAACATCAAACAAGCTCATGGTAGGTGACTTGTGCGATTCTATATAAATCAAAATTGTGACAACTAGAAAGAAACGATGGTGCGATTCTATAAGAATCAAACTTGTTTTAGGTTATGAATTAACGATTGATGATGAATTTTGAAATGATTAACACTCCCGATGTGTCACAAAACCACTTTAGCAAGTGACACGTAGTGACACGTCGATTGATTTTTCAAATTGATTTTTCTATTCAATTAGTGAGATAGTAACTTACTGGTTCACTCTTATCGTGTTGTTTGCTTTAAGACATTCTGGTAATGAGAACATGCTGAGTTTGATGAATCTAATGCATATGTGTTAGAAAGATTTTATACTTCAGTTGGAAATCCTGTCAAGGAGATTCTTCTTAAATTGAATCTACCTGATCACAGGTCAATCCTCACAGATTCGAAGGTTACTCCAACCAAACATAGGCGAATGACAAAGCTATATTCGTCCCCTCGCTTTATTGCTAACTGTTTTAATGCAGGATACTTAAAGATGGAGGTGAAGGTACTTGATTCCAGCTGACTCACAAGATTCATAGCTACATGCTCATACCTGACCGACAAACATAAAGACATCATGAAAGCTCAAGTACATGTTTTAAGACTTTTGCTACTTTGATACCGTACATCTTTCTTGAAGTGATGAAGTATTAAAGTCAAAGAATTTCAAAGAAGTTTCTGTCACTCTGATACTGGACGTCTTTCTCGAAGTGATGAAGTGTTAAAGTTAAATAATTTCAAGAAAGATGCAACATTAAAGCTTTTCAAGTTGACAAATCAAGAAAGGTATGAGCATGTCGGTCCAATAGTCACAAGTTCACAAGATGGCAAAGTTTACAAGATGGCGAAAAGAGATTATGCTTGGTTGATGATCTCAAGGTGTTCAAGATCACATTTTCACATACAAGTCAAGATAAAGGAACAAGCTCAAGCCTAAAGTCCATGATCACTACAACAATTCACAAGTCAATGATTGAAGTTAAAGCCTACAAGCTTAGGACTTAAGTTAAAGCACAGTATGCTAGGATTAAGTCTTTATAAATTGGAGTGACCTCCCTTAGGGGGAGATTGTTAGAAACACAAAAAGTATCGGTCACTTCCAATAATAGTTAGTCAAAGCCCGTAGTTAGTCAAATGTAATGTTATTAATCTAATTGGGACAAAGTTAGGAAAAGCCCATGTAAAGCCTATCCATGGGCCGGCCAAAAGGGTATTTATACACCTCTTCATGCATTGGAGAGGTGGTTGGTTGTTCATTTTTCACACATCATAATGTATTTCTATCTTATGTTTACTTTCTCTCTCTAAGTGTTCATCCAACCCTCTCTCTCACTAAAACAACCTCTCTTCCTATTTCTATGTATGTTATTTGATTATTCTTCAATGCAACTACTCTTAGACGTAGAAGGGGCCCTATCATTCTTTGTATTACTCATAGGCTTTGGCCTTTTGGTCTTAGCAGTGATGTTTACTCCTGTAGAAGAGAAACCATTAGAATCAGAATTAACATCTTTCCTGGCTCTGATACCACATGATAGACTTATCAATCACACACACACATGAAATCTTGATATTTTTAGAGAGAGAAAGAGAAGTTTAGAGAGAAAGAACTTAGAGAGAAAAAGAAAGAAATTGTTGATTATTAAAATGAAAGAAAGAGAACCAAGACCCTTCACCTTGTGTGGTGAAGAGTATTTATAGTACAAGGAGTGTTTTAGCCCTACTTGGGTCGTTGGGCTTGTCTTTGGGCCGAACCTATTACACATGGGCTTTAAGCCCGACAACTAGGCCCAATTAGCTTAAAAGTGATTCTCGTAAACTACTTTTTCCTATACAAGGCTCGGGATTGATAATGACCATCACTTTACTAAAAAACACGGCTAACAGTTATCTGTGTTAGTCCTATTTTATCCTAATTTATTCTACTTAAACCTAAACTAACGCAAAATAAGGGTTTTAGCCTAAGAGACTGGCACGAGTTTGGTTTAATCTAAATTAAATGTGACAAATAAGACCAATATCACACACAATCTGTTAAACAAACAATAAAGAAGTGGTCCTACTAATGTAAGGAAAACATATTAGCCAATTTAATTAAATAATATGTATGAATTATTTATTCGTTATACTCAGTTTTCTTCATCAGACGCAATGAATAAGAAGTTGGACACACCTGATCATACAATTCGTGCCTTGAAGAAGTAATCACAAAGTGACAGATTAGCAACAGTGTTGTGACAGATTATGTGTCACTAACAGATTTAGGAGGAAGGAGAATATCAATAGTGACAGTTTTGAGACAGAAAAAGTGTCACTAACAGCTTGGTTTGTTAATACTGCTACTTGAAGCAGTTTCTACTATTAGTTCTATCCGACATATCCAGTTTGTACTGCTTGCTTTATCAGGTATCAGATAGTTCACGTTTTTGGATCTCGGACAGAACTAAAATTATTTCAATTTATTCTTATTGATTTTATGGCTCGTTTTTTGGAGATTTATTGAAGATGTGATTACGAAGATGATTGATTATCACTTATTTGATGTTATAGTTAAGTTTCACAGATGCGTGTTCTTATTATATCTTAAATGGCTTACAACGTTTGAAGATAACTTGTTCGTGCTTAAATTGTGTTGACGAAGACTTGCAGAATCTAGCAAAAGTGTGTGATTTTTCTTATGGTGCTCAATGCTCACATTTGCTATCACTTGAAGGAGTTACGTTATTGTGCTTAGTGTCTCATTTTATAGGATAAATGAGGATTTTGTCAAGAGGTTGCGGTCTACTTATACTTTTCCCTGTAGTATGAGTTTGACGTCACGTGGATAGTGCAAGACATAAGATACAAGTTTAGGAGATTCTACTTTTTCATCAAATTCGTTATACTCAGTTTTCTTCATCAGTAATCACTACATAGAGCCTACAGAGTTCAAGATTCAAGAGATGGTACACATATTGGTTTCAGGGGAAGCTTATTGATTAAATGTTTAACCATCTACATGCACCACTTAAGGGGAAGTGTTTACAAGTTGCATATCTATAAGAAGACCCCTAGGTGGTACTTCTCCCTAAACTCGAAGTTTGTATCTAGTTAATCCTGTCATAATTAACCTAAACCCGCATAAAGCTTACACCGTTGATTATAATCTATCTAGGAGACAACATTGGTGAATATCAAAACCTAGCTCATTGAGGATTTACCAACTTATGTCCAATTGTTATATATATGCTGGTAGTCTACGATCTGAACCCTACCTAAGAAAACAGTGTTAGAGTATGCTCGTGTCATAATAAATAATTATACGGGTAGACACATGTGAGCCCTAGGGTCATACACATATACACTGAGGTATCACTTTATATATCGTGTTTATCGTATTTACGGTATATAAATAACCTACGTAACTCGGGATCAATATCGGGCCTCTAATAACTAAGTAATGGACTTAGTTTATTGGGTTGGATAAAACAAATGGAGAAGCCTATTTGTATGTCTACTAGGTCGGCCACATAGAGTAAATGGAGATGTAAAAACGTTTTTGAAATTTAAAATTTGATTGTATTGTGTAACTACAACTTATTTAAGTAATGGTTTATATCACAATCAAATATATAATTAAGATATACGTTTTCATTGATTCCTCCATCCCATGATATACGGAAAAAGTGATCATATCCCAATATATATATATAAATATGTAAAAAGAACTATAACATTTGACGTGGATATATCTCTTGAAAAAACATCTTGTACCTATTGTAGTGCAAGAGTCAGTTACAAATCACGAGTTTAAGGCCTAGCATCCAAAATGTATACAATGAAGTGTAGTGTGGATATTCATAGAGGTGATCTACTTTGTTCACTTGGTTTCTTAGATAGATCATGTCCAAGAGAAGTTTGTTCTTTGATTCTATTGATCACGCTGCAAATGTAACTATTGTTTGTTTTCTCCTGATTGATCATATGACTCTATGGATCCGTTGATCGGTGCTTGATCTGTTGTGTTTATTATTATTCATATGACGTTTATTTGTCTCAGCACCTATAGTGGTATCACAAGCCATCATATGATGTCATATGATCAACAAAATGTGTGAATTAGCGGGAACACCCTTACCCCGGGTGCCTTTTGGAACCAACCATTGTCCACCCCACAAGGAATAGTTCCGGCAACTCTCGTGGTCCAGTAGGGCACCAACTGGAGTAGGCAGGATCCAAGACTTAAACCCTTGACCTTTTATCTACAAAATCTCTCCAGTGGGCCTATGTGTTTTTTGGAGGTGGATACCAACTGAGCTATATGATCATCGTGTATGCATAAAATGGCTAAAA
This sequence comes from Tanacetum coccineum, assembly GCA_026074375.1. Classification (NCBI taxonomy): domain Eukaryota; kingdom Viridiplantae; phylum Streptophyta; class Magnoliopsida; order Asterales; family Asteraceae; genus Tanacetum; species Tanacetum coccineum. The sequence continues at coordinate 101,973 of BQNB010003186.1, forward strand.
ACGCGTGTTTTTGATGGATTCAAAGAGATAATTTTAAAACAGCCCCTAGGGATTATTTTTTGAAAATAATTCAACCCTTAAGGGGTCTTATGATCTGTAAATTTTTATCCTATAGCCATTTGTTATGCATACTTTAATTGGTTTTGTTATTGGGTACGTGTAAAAGGGCCTAAATCGCGCGTTTTGGAACGATTTTTGAATCGGTTTTAAATCAGCCCCTTGGGCATTATTTTCTGAATTAATATGGTTCTTATAAGGTCTTTAATACAGTATTAAGTGATCCTTAATCCATTGGTTACACGTACCAATCGGGGTTTTAATTCTAGTTAATTAATTTCTTCGATTCGTTGGCTAAATATTTACTTCTTGTTATTTATTTTGTATCCATCGCAAATACATGCATGTTTGTCCATGGACTTAGCCAAAACTTTGATCATACATAATATTATGGTATTATTATATTTTGTATCCAAAGTCAATGAAAACCTTGACCACTTGTGACTTGATTCGCTTGTAATTGCATTTAATTTCAGTTTTAGGTTTTGCCATTGTTTCGGCTTCTTTTTGTATGTTTTAATTTTTGTTATAGCCATTGTTTGGGAATAATACAGTATTTATATGATAGGATAAATGAATTCAATCATAAAATTATTGTAACTGATGTTTGGATTCGAATGGCGAAAGAGTTAAAGACATAGAGTCAAATTTAGAGCTGCTAGAGTGACTTCCACTAAAAATAGATTTCCTGGAGTTTTGTATGGAGTTAGAAGCTCATTTTTGGGGTGCAGATTCAAAACTCATAGGGATACAACTTCTTCAACTGCAGCTCAGATTGAGGAAAATTCCTTCTAGGAGTTTCAGGCCCGTGAAGTCAGCTGAAATTTTTTGGCAGATTTGGGCATCATGTTCATTTAGGGTTTCGCTTGCTCATGATAGGTCTTGGAGCAAGTGGGAGCCCTTCGTGTGGTTGTTTGGTTAACCATTTAGTTGGCCCTTTGGTTCTTGTGATGGATCACGAGACCAAGCATAGGTTTTTGCATTGGTTGAGGCTTTGCATACTTGTGGTTGTGTGTTGTTTATTTATTTGCTTCATATATAAATGTTTGGGATATATATATATATATATATATATATATATATATATATATATATTATATAGTGTAACTTTATTTTCAGCAACAAATTAAGTGCGAGAACTGCGAGAACTCTCAAAAACATACATGCACGTCTTCTAGAATCGTATTTATGCACATATGTTGTAAATAGAACAAATATGTTTAAAAAAACATATTTGTTATAAGGAATTTGATGAGAAAATAGAAATATAATATTTTTCTTTGAAAGTGTGCATATTCAAAGAAAAATTTTGTATTTTTAATTTCTCATCAAATTCTTTTGAAAAAATATGTTTTTTTTAAAACATATTTTTTTAATTTATAACATATTATAAAAATACAATTATTGAAGGCGTGCATGTATGTTTTTGAGTGTTCTCGCAGTTCTCGGGCACTAAATTTGTCGGTGAAAATAAAGTCCCCCCCTATATATATATATATAGATATATATATATATATATATATATATATATATATATATAATAACTTGCAAATGTTTTTTATAAAACTAAAATAAAACACAACCAATTTTTTAGAAACTAAATCTTTGAATTAGTTTAAAGTTTAAATAACAATTGTGAAAACAAAATATCTTGTTTTGTATAGAATAACACTTAATTTGTTATGCTTGTTATTTAATTATGTGTTGTCCAACTAGTATTTATTCCACTTAGATTATATATTAGTCTTTAAAATGGACAACTTGATACACATAAAAGTAAAACATCAGCACCTATAGTGGTATCACGAGCCATCATATGATGTCATATGATCATCTTGTATGCATAAAAATAGCTAAAAACGCGTGTTTTTATGGAATCAAATGGATAATTTTAAAACAGCCTCTAAGGCCTATTTTTTGAAATTAATTCGACCCATATAGGGTCTTATGATCAGGTATTTTTGATCCCATAGCCATTTGTTATGCATATTTTAATTTGTTTTGTTATTAGGTACGTGTAAAAGGGCCTAAATCGCACGTTTTGGAACGATTCTTGAATCTATTTTAAATAAGCCCCTATCAGTTACGTTGGTTATTTATATTGACATTGTTTCTTCGATTACAAATGTCATGAGTCCTATATGGTCTAAGAATTGCATATGTTTTTGCAATTGGTAAACGTTACCTACCTATTCAATCTATCATTGCTAGCAGATTAACTGATGTGATGGTGGAACCTCAATGAGGATCTTAGCCTTTTGTAAAATTATTTGTTTTATATTATAAACTTGGGTAGTTAATTTTAAAAGGATAATTATCAAAAATACTAAATTGAACTTTATTATTTCTATGAATGACATTTATGCAACACAAACCGTAAACAAAAGTTTGTTTTCTTTCTTTGTTAGAGGAAGCCAAACTAAGTCTTCTTTCCTTGTAAGAAAAATACTTATTCCTATCCTTTCCACTTGTATGAGAAAGTTATAATAGGAACACTTGAATTTTCTAATCCTAATCAAACTCAAAGCATACTTACTCGAGAAATCATTTTGTCTTGTAAAAGTCAAACGGTTAAGTACGGTTGCACATCTTATTTGGATGACTAGAGAACATGTAGTCTATAGCCACCAAAATGATACATCTTGAAGCGTCAAGACATGGTATGAGCTTTAATTAATACATTTTCTTAAACTAGAGCTCAGATTGGGGAGGACTTCTTCTAGGAGTTTCAGGCCCGTCAAGTCAGCTGAAATTTTATGGCAGTTTTGGGCTTCAAGTTATTGGGTTTCTCACTTGCTCCAGTGATGGTCTTGAGCATAGTGGGAGCCTCCTTGTGATTATGTGGTTAAAACCCTTAGTTGACTCTTGGTTCCTTGTGATGACATCACAAGAACATGCAGTGGTTTTTTCATCGGTTGAGGCTTTGAGTACTTATGATTGTGTTTGGTTTATTGGCTTTTATAAATGCTTGAAACTGTATATAAACTTGCAAATGTTTTATAAAACTAAAAATAAATATACAACCTTATTTTAGAAACTAAATCTTGGATTTAGTTTAAAGTTTAAATTGATTTGAAACTAAAACAACTTGTTTTTTTTAAATGACACTAAATTAATGTTTGATTGTTATTTAATTATGTATTGTTCAAAACTAATATTTTATTCCACCTAGGTTATATATTAGTCATGCAAATAAACAGCTTGACACACATAAATGATATAAAACAAGTATTAGACTTAAGTTAAAATAGTTTTTTAACTTGTGCTACGAAGAATGAATGCATGCTTCCTCGTACACACATTTTGATCATGTATTTATCAAAAATAATACCTTCAAATTTAAGTCATGCCGTCCAATTGGTTGAGAACACTTGCATTTGCTCTTCACTCTGCGAGAGCGTCAAGGTGTATTTATATACCAAGTTGATTATTCTCTATGGTGAGGTCCTAGAATATATTTCTCACATGTTCTCGCATTAGATGACTTAATCGAGTTAAGCATGTGAGACCTTGGCTCGAGGCAAGGATGGGACTAAACATGCCAGCTTGACATTGTTTCTCCGGTTACAAATGTCATGAGTCCTATATGGTTTAAGAATTGCACAAGTTTTGCAATTGGTGAACGTCACCTACCTATTGAATCTATCATTGCTAGCAGATCAACTAATGTGATGGTGGAACCTCAATAAGGATATTAGCCTTTTGTAAAATTAATTGTTTTATATTATAAACAAGGGTAGTTAATGATAATTATCAAAAATACTAATATTACTTTTTAATTTCTATTAATGTCATTTATTGCAAACACAAACCGTAACAACGTGTGTTTCCTTTCTTATTAGAGTGAAGACAAATAAGTCTTCTTTCTTATAAGAAAACGACTTTTTCCTATCCTTTCTCTACTGTATGAGAAATAATGAAACACTTGAATTTTCCAATCTAAGCTCAAAACTCAAAGATACTTACTCGAGAAATCATTTTGTCTTGTAAAAAGTATAACGCTTAAATACGGTTGCACATCTTATTTGGATGACTAGAGAACATGTACATCTTGAAGCATCAAGACATTATATGAGTTTTAATGATTAGAAATGGAAATCTTAATAAATTACGAAAGAGAAAAGGAAATTAATAGCATGTTTTCTAGTAGTTTTCCTTAACTTGATATTTTTCCTAAGATTCTACACACCCTTAAGGTAATGTAGAAGGAGGAATTGAATGCAAAAATTTCAAGTTAAAGAATGGCATTGATGGTTAGTCCATAATATATATAGTAGAACTTGATGTATTTCCTTGAATATCTAAGTACATGTTTACTAGCTATGTGTGGCTCACAGTAGTGAGAATGTGTAGATATTTAGGAGAAGAAAGTAAATAAATTGCTACTTGCACTTCATTGGCCATAAAAACACAATTTAATGTTGTCTTATCCAGTGGGAGCAATGCATTTTTACTAATGATATTGAACACATGGTATGTCGTCTCATCTTCCAGTGGAGTTATGAGCGTATCTCCTTGTAAGTGGACCTATTTTATTTTCTAGTTGGTCTTGAGATAATACATTTCTTTTCACATATGAAGCATATAGTTATTATAATGACTATTGCATATTATTCTATTAGATAACTTGTCGCTTTTCTGATGTCGCTGCCTAAAATGTTATCTATACAATATTTTTTCAGGATTGATTATTAAACAATAAAGTTCTATGATTTTAGTTTTGACATAAATCATATCATATCTGTGACATTGTCATATTATTCATACAAACATTCGGAAGGGTGGTGGACTCATAACCCACTAGTCTCAGGATCGTAACCTGAATCATAATATGCTCACTTATTTGTATAAATGCTTGATGTTGTGCCGTGCACAAGTAGGAGAAATCTTAATTGTGTGCAAGGTACAACACATAACAATATGACTTATGGTTTTTCTTAGCCGCATGGTAAGAAAACTAATATTCTACTTGATTTATAACACCTTGATGTATGTGCCTACTTTAGTACTAGTGTCACAAATATAAATACTACTTTTTCTCATATTACATTTACATAGTTAGCCAATATGATTGTGTCGTCTTGGTAAAGGAGAATAACATTTTAAGAAGTTATGTAATTAACTTGAAAGATAGTTGAAGCCAAGATGTCGGCGTTCATACTAATAATTATGTAGATGCGGTAAATCTTGTAAAGGACATAAACATAAAGTCCTTGATACTGTTCAAGTCTTATAAAGTAAGCAATTTGACTTGTCATGTATCCTTGTCACAGACATGTACATAAAGTCATTGTATAGATTCAAAGACTTATAAGGAATGTTAGCAATTAACGTGTTTGTCTTCTAGTTAGACATGTACATAAAGATCTTTGACTTCTCTGATGTCTTCGTACGTTATAGCATGCAATTGGCTTAAAATTACTGTTAGTGCCATTATGTTTGAACAAATTGGCAAGTATGTGAGACAAAGGGCATTAGGTTATTTAAGGAATTATGACAATGTCTTACAATCCCATTACTCATAGAATACCACATCACTATGGTATGTTTGATGTGTAAAATCAAACTCTGTTGATATTGTTTGATTTTTGATAACTTTAACTACCCTACCTTTAATATTATCAAGGTTAACAAAATTGAGTAAAGCTACATGTTTACTCAATATGGTTCCAATCAAGAAGGTAACTAAGACACCATCAGGCTATGGAATAGGAAGACTCCTATTAAGTCTTAACCGAAGTTCTGAATTTATCGAGATCACGTTAAGCGTGTTATTAGCAAACTAGAGTCAAGAACTGTCAACCTACATTATACATCCCAAACGAGAACAATTTTATTGTTTCTCGACTTGCTGCATATTTGGGGAAAGTCTCTTCTTATACGAAGCAAGTAGGAGCATCTGTTTTAGAGAAAGTCCCTTCTTACACAACCTTCTGAATACACTAGCTAACGATATAATAAATGAAAAGATATAGTCCATGAAAGGAAATCATCTTCGGAATTTGATTGATCTTTCACCAATCGGTAAAACTGAGATGTTAAATTGGTTCTTCTAATAGAAGACTGATATGGACAAAGATGTGTACACATTTAAACGCAAGCCTTGTGGTAAGGGTTTTACTTATACTTAAGCGATTGACTATGATTAAAGCTTTTTTTCCTTGCATGCGTTAAATAAATAAAGATATTAATTACCATACTTGATTTCATAAATATGAAATATGGAAATTGAATGCCAAAACTCCTTCTTGAATGATTACTTTTGCGAGGACATTGTGAAATCAAAAGTGTTTATGAATCTAAATTATCTTTAGAAAATATGCAAGCTGCAAAAATCTAAGTGTGGATTAGAGCATGCATCTGGGAGCTAGAATCTTAAGTTTAAATCAATAATTTGATTTTGATTGAAACAAAGATAACTCCTGAGTACACCTTACAGCTAGTTGGAGCATCATGTCTTGTCTTTCTTATATCTCATATGTTGGTAACATATTAGAAATAATATTTCACCGAAGCTAGATTTTAATCCTTGGTTTGGAATAATATTTCTATCAAGAAGTATAAGAAATAAAACATACAACCTTAGAACATATGTTTATTAGGATAAACATACGTGATTAATAATTCTAACACAATATGACACATTATTAAGCAAGACTCAAAGTTCTATCTCACCTGATGAGATTGAAAACATGCATGAAAACGTTTAGTTTAGCTAAAGGTTTCATTATGTATGTCATTATATGTATTAGACTAATTGTAACACTTGCATGAATGCAAGATGAACCTACAACCATAGTAACTAAGTGAAAGTCATTAGACTACTATTGAAAGAACATTCTAAAAGGCCTTTAAAGGACTAAAGACTTGTTCATAGTTTACGGATTTTTAATAAGGAGATTAGTGTTGAGTTTATACACTAATGCTTATTTTAATTGAGATGATTATCAATCCTAGTCATAGCATGATTTCATCATAAATGATAATACTGCTGACTAGACATGCTTGATTAAAAGCATTGTTGCACTATTCATTAAAAAATAATGATACTTCATAGTTTGGGAAGCTGTGAAGAAGACTGTCTTAAATAGGTGTTCTGCTTGCTTCAAACAACCTATATAATGTATTGTGGCGATGCTAGTATTATTGTATTAGCAATTGAATGCACATATATAAAATGACAATCATCGTTTTATTCAAAACCTTCACTGCATGTGAGTTTTAAAACAAGTATTCTCAAAGTTCACTCAGATGACTACTTAGTTGGCACTTTTACAAAGTCAATGTCTTGTACCAAACATGTTAATAATGCTAGGAACATTGAACTTCTACCCGCAAGTAGTCTTATGTATATTTGTTTTTAGTATTTGGATAATGGAACGTTAAGCAGTTGTATTAAAATATGAATTAATATTCCTGGTATGATCGACTTCATTTATACAACTGTGATCTATATTAGCATGTTTAATTCCATGAATAATTTATTTATTCTAAATCTTTCATTGTCAATTAATGATACGGGAGTATCATTAAAATAAGGCAAATGTGAGCATTTTGGTCATATTCATATGGTATGAATATTAATGGATGACACCGCCAAACTCATATGTTGTTCATTGGATGAACATTGGACTGACCTAACCTATGAGATATCACTACATGGATCGGCGTCAATAGTAAATCTCGCAAGTGGTTATGTCTCTCATCCTCAAACTTGAGATGCAAGTAGGTTTTGTGTGTGTAAAATGTCAATCTTTGATATGGTTGAATGTTAACCTGATGAAGGCTGCTATAAAGGCCATTTTCAAGAGGGATGTGAAACACATGACGGACATGTATAGTCAAAATAGGATTTGTTCCTCCACATGTTTTGGAGTTAGATACTACTGGGCCTCTCGATTATCTAAATCAATGTATGTGTAGCCGCACCCAAATGTAATTAAGATGATACTTGGTTAATTTGGTAATCTAGATCAATGTCTATATCGAGAAACAAAATCGTTAAGCATTAAAATGACTCATGATCTGTGTCTAATGTTTAACATAGTATCTGTAACAAAAGGATGATTGATATCTAAACCATTTAAAATACGATGTTTAAGAAACAATCCTCACATGTTTCTGGGGGCATTGGCGTGTTGCTAGACGCTAACCTTTGCTTGTATTATTACTTGATTATTATGATGTGCGCAAGTAGGAGCTATTGGAGTATGCTCGTATCATAATAAATAATTATACGGCTAGACACATGTGAGCCTATGGGGTCACACACATATACACTGAGGTACCACTTTATATATCGTGTTTATCATATTTACGGTATATAAATAACCTACGTAACGCGGGATCAATATCGGACCTCTAATAACTAAGTAATGGACTTAGTTTATTGGGTTGGATAAAACAAATGGTGAAGCCCATTTGTATGTCTACTAGGCCTGCCACATGGAGTAAATGGAGATGTAAAAACGTTTTTGAAATTTAAAATTTGATTGGATTGTGTAACTACAACTTATTTATGGAATGGTTTATATCACAATCAAATATATAATTAAGATATATGTTTTCATTGATTCCTCTATCCCATGATATACGGAAAAAGAGATCATATCCCAATATATATGTAAAAAGAACTATAACATTTGAGGTGGATATATTTCTTGAAAAAACATCTTGTATTTATTGTAGTGCAAGAGTCAGTTACAAATCACGAGTTTAAGGATTAGCATCCAAGAGGTATACGGTGAAGTGTAGTGTGGATATTCATAGAGGTAATCTACTTTGGTCACTTAGTTTCTTGGATAGATCGTGTACAAGAGAAGTTTATTCTTTGATTATATTGATCACGCTGCAAAGGTAACTATTGTTTGTTTTCTCTTGATTGATCATATGACTATATGAATCCATTGATAGGTGCTTGATCCGCTGCATTTATTATTATTCGTATGATATTTATTTGTCTCAACACCTATAAACAGAATGTTATTTGTAATCCTAAGTCACCACTTAGTCTACCATTTACTTAACCTAAGGCAGTGATAGGGGCTTAAATTTGTAGTCCTATTATTCCAAAGTCACATAAATAACTTGTATGTAATTCTATCCGAGACTTCAGCCTACGCCATGCATTTTAGATCCAGTTGAATGATAGATTAAACACATAATCAAACTATAAACAAATATGAAGTGATAAACATAATCAACATGCAACGAATAAGTAAACAATCGATATAAACAAATCATAACATCAAATTATCATAAACATAGCTAATACTTAAAGGTATTATCCCATATTTATTGTAACAATACACAGTATCATAGATGAACGATTAAAGTAAGAAAACGTTACGCTAACCGAACGCGTATAGCGGAGTATAGAGATTACAAGAGTTTTCTTATCGACTTAAGGCGCTAGCAGGACCTTCTTGGCTTCTAAAATCGTCAGTATATCATACTGGGTGGTTATTCCCTCTATTGCATATTGAAAATCGAATTTTAGGTTTTCTATTTATAGGATTTGGAAATTGATCGATACGCCGTATTGAAAGGTTTCAATATGGCGTATTAGGGTAACTTGGCGTGGGTCCACGATTATAATATTCTAGAATATTCATAAACCGTCCTTGAATACGTTGTATAGGGTCTTTTGGATACGGCGTATTAGCTCTTCTCGTCATGGATGCTTCTTGTGAAGTTAGGTGATGAGGTGTCATTTTATACACTATTTCGGGGTCATTTAACCCCCTAAATCATGCAAATATGCCCAAATTATGTGCTTAATAGTTTATTTTTGGGTTTTTAGCACTTGGATGGCATTTGGAGGGAATACACATGACTTAGGCTCATTTGGATAAGAAACAGATGAGATTACGGACCTACACCTAATCCTTGAAGAAATATTGCTTATAGAGCGTGGAGACGGCGTCACAGGCATAAAGCGACGCCGTCGTGATCCATTTGGTGACGGCGTCAGAGATTTAGTAACGGCGTCAGGACATGGCCGTCTTAATGAGGATCTAGAATCATCCACGTAGCCACGGCGTCAGGATTACAACGCGACGCTGTCGCGGCAATATCTCTATATATATATATATATATATTAAACTAATTTTAGGGTTTCAAGAGTGTAACTTTTGGGATAACTTTGTATAACTTAGGGAGATGAACCCTAGCTCTTGTAGCAAAGGCGAGCAGTATCCAAAGCACAGCTAGCATAATCAACAGAAGCACATATCAAACATGCTACACACAAGGCATTAGCAACATAAGGCACATGAAAAAAGAAGACAAATCACTTCAACAAAAGCTACAAAATCAGCATCACCAACAACCGTGACACGGCGCTGGGCAGTGCCGGCGCCACAGACATTAGGGGGTTTGACAGCTTCATAGGTCATTTTAGGCCTTAAAACCACAATCAAACTACCTTGAATCCATGTTTTAATCCAAGTAAGGTATTTATCATTAATCATATCAATATGTTCTCTATTGTTTGTGTTGATATGATTTATCTCTTGCTTTCATATATAACATGCTAGGCTTAAACCCTTCCTTTGTATTTTGCTTAAGGATTGAGCCCCCAATGAATAGTCGAGATATTTAGATCCTTTTATAATTAATTGTTGCTTCATGTTGATATTGTGCGCGTTAGGTTCAGAAAATCTGCTTTTTATCCTGTATCGTGTGAGACACGTCTAGGGAAACGAGAGTGCAGTAGAAAGGAATACCTTGGGTACAGTCTACATACTACTTTACCCTTTAATGGTTGATCCATCTAAGATAATTTCACATGTATAGTGAGCGCGAGTGAGCTCTGAGGCAAAGGGCCTTGTAATAGTCTTCATACTACCTTACTTGTGTGTTGCCTTAACGGAATATTAAATAGACGACGGAATCGTGTAATCCGTTCATGACCTAGGAAATACTTACACAGATCATCACAAGTGTGACAAGGCAACAAGATTAGGAGAATCAATTTTAAAGTAATGCATGATTAAATAAATACATTTAATTATTATAAAGTTATCACCAGTAGATTAGATATTAGTTAGTTTAGTTATTAGTTAAACAAACCAACCTCTCAAACCATTGATTTACTTGCTTTTATAAAATATAAAAACACAAAAATAATCTTCTCTCAACCCCTAGAATTCTGTTAGACCGTGATCAAGCCTTCCCAACCTATTCCCCTAGAGAACGATAACAACCCCGAAGGTCTTGTTGCCTATACTAACTACTATACACAACGGTTAGGTACTCTGCCTAGGGAGTTGTAAAACTTCTTGTAGAAGTCCCTTACGACAACCACAGCATGAATAAGAAGGGGGGGGGGGAGGACGGGCCGGGGACGGGGGGCACGGAGGGGGGGGGGGAAGGGGGAGGGGGAGCAGGTATGGGGGTTGGGGATGGGGGGTTGGGGGGTGGGGGGGGGGGGGGGGGGTGGGTGGGGGAGTGTGTGGTGTGTGGGGGTGGTGAGTGGGTGTAGCGTGGGAGAAAGTAGTTGGGTGGATTGGATTAGTAGTGGTTTTTTTAGTTTGGAATTTGTTTTGTGGAGAAGCTCCAGGGTTCGGTGGATAATATTTTAGTTGTCTGACAAAATACTATGAGAGCAAAAAAAACTAACATTTCCCCATTTCCCGTAAACGCAGACAAGGTTTTGGGTGGCCAAATATTTAGTGATGGGGGTGCGTTAGGGTCTGTCTACCAGATGGTTTACTACGCCCGTGGGATGATGTCCGATCAACCCCTAGAATTCTGTTAGACCGTGATCAAGCCTTCCCAAACTATTCCCCTAGAGAATGATAACAACCCCGAAGTCTTGCCTATACTACTACTACAACGGTTAGGTACTCTACCTAGGGAGTTGTAAAACTTCTTGTAGAAGTCCCTTACGACAACCGCATCAAGTTTTTGGCCCCGCTGCGTGGGAAATAGTTAGGTTTTGATCATAGTTTAACTTAGTTCTACTTGCTTGAATCCTTTCAAGTGAGAATTTAATTTCCGCATATTAGTTTTCTTGTAGTCTATCTTTTCTTTGTGTGATTGTTCGTAATTTCCATTGACTATTCCACTCTTCATTATGGACAATGCGAATCCATCTTGTTCTACCTCTAATAGGGAGTTTCTTGATCCTAAGAAAAAGAAATAAATTGAGTCATGGCTTGAGGATAGTAGGATCATTGACTCATTAGACGGGTCAGATGAAATATAATACTTTGATACCTTCCCCACCTTAGGGGAATTAGAATATCATGCGTGGCTCTTAAAATACCCTAAACCATCTTGGGTAAAAGATCTCTTGCATAATTGGTCACTTCCTTAAAAGACAAACTTACATCGATCTAGAATCACCAATTAATGTTATGTCTAAACAATATTACAAAGAGATCATGATTAAAGGGCTAGAGTCGAGACAGAAACCATCCAACCCTAGTAAGAACAACAACTTTGTAGGAAGAGTCATGGGTTTAAAAGTTTTCATAGGAAACTTCACATACGAATGTAATTTCATGATTCTGGAGGATACCACTAGCATTATAGATCACCACCTAGGAGAAGTAGTCTTTGGAAAACCATTTGCAAGAAAAACTGGTCTTGTTTATGATCCGAAAGAAGGAACGGTTACTTTCAAAAAAGATAACGAGAAAATCACATTTAAGATGCCTCATAAGATGGAAGCGTTTAACCATATGGACTTTAAGGATGTAAATACCGATTACATACCACCCTTTGTCCTTGAGAATAACGATGACAGTGGGAAAACCTATTACTCGGATAGTCTAACTTTAGGACCCGAGTATAGAGAAGACGAAAGTATAAGCAAGGAAATCTGACACCTAATGAAATTGGAAAGAGAGGCCAAGAGACACAAAGGAGAAGTCACATAAGGACGTGTGACTTCGAGTCTAGCTACAAGACTCGTAAATAAAGAAAAGCGCTTTTTTGGAGGCAACCCAATATTTATTTTTCCCGCAAATTTGGAGTGTCTTGTGTTTTAATTGTTTATTGTTTGTTTTATTATGTTTGAATTATTTTGTAATCATGCTTTGTTTGTTTATAACTTCGTCTTATTTGCAATTAAAGGTATTTTGAAACAAAATAAGTGTAGGGGAAATATCCGGTTTTTAGAACCAAATTTAAACATTTAAAATGAATTGTTTAGATTAATCCGCGTCAATTTTGAGTCATATGATTGTATTATTAATTCTCAGGCTGTTATGCAGCATTTTGTACAGGAAAATAACTTATAAGAATGAGTGTAGGAAATTTTTCATCAAAAACGAAAAATGAGTTTTCAAAGAGTGTGGAGACGGCGTCACGATTTACACGCGACGTCGTCACCAAGATACTTGTGACGGGGTTAGGATATTCTGACGGCGTCAAACGCCCAGTTAAAAGAAAACTTGAAAATTTTAAGTATATTTGAAAATAAAACTTGGACAACACTTAAGAAAGTTGTAATTCTTTTATAAACCTGCAAAACCATGAGTTTAACAATTCTCTCATCCTATCTTTACTGCTTTATAGAGTCGAAACCCTAAACTCTTATTGTATATATATCTATCCCATAGATTTTATGCTTGGTATAGTTGTCTTTGTCTTTGATTACAGGTTATATTTGATGAGAAGATGCTTGGAAGTTCTTAGAAAGTTTCATTGGACAATTCTCGGAGGAAGATTTAACCAGTTATCACATGTTTCTTCTCCATTATTAAGCAAACCATGAAAGTACTAGTTTATTTTACTTGTTTTCTTTTCCTTTTATTTGTTTTTACGGGTACTTCTATAGAATATTGGGGACAATGTTCAACTTAAGTGTAGGGGGAAATAAGCCATGGAAACTATTTCTTCATTTGCCATTTGCTTTGTCCTTAAAATGATGGGTAATATATGGAAACATAGCATAAAAAGGTAATTTTGACCAAAATTTAATTATTTTTGTGACACATACCGACGAAAACCAAGTATTAATAGCGTCTCATGGATAAGAATGTATATGACTAGCACAAAAACTCTCATAATTTCACCCTAAAAATGTGAGGTTCGCTTTTAGATCTATAGGAATTCGGGTATCCATTATTGATACCCAAGATAGTTTATACCTTTAGCTTTCTCGAGTTAAGGAATGAGCAGTCATATGTGTCTATTCCGTCATTACGGATGTGTACGCGTGGTCTTTGTCGCCTTTTCTGGAGATTTGAGATCGGTATTAAATTAAATGAGTGTACCGGTAGTATATTAAATTCTAGAACTTGTTATTGTGATGCATCCCGAGACCACATAATATGTATTAGCATTTGCTTGATAAGAGGCATTAGGATTAACCCATGTTTTAAACCTGTAATTGTTATGATGGCCACACCGATCATATAACTGTTCCACACCCTTGCCATGCACTCATTTTTAGTGCAGGATACCCCTAGTACAACCCTCCGAGCCTATCCTTTTTATGGTTCTCGTAATTTTCTGGTTAAACCAGACTATTAATGAAGAGCATTGTTCACCCTTAAACCAATCGTTACACCCAAATCGCCTTAGCCTACCTTGTATGTACTCACCTTTAGTACATTATTGTTTTAACCCAAGTTCATTATTAAGTACACGGTTGCTAAGTTCTTATCCTTGTAAATACTGTTTTGGGACGATTGGGATTCATGGTAGTATTTATTTCACGAAAGAATGGGGAAGGAAAGTTAAGTCAATATCCCTATATGTTTGTTAGATGATCTCCATGTTATTTTGATTCACCTCAAATCGGGTCATTAGTTAGATTGTAAATAATCAAGTATGTAAAAGTTCAAGTGTAGGGGTATATCTAGAAAACCCCCATTATGTATTATATGTTTAAGCAATAGCAGGGCAAAAGTGTAAGAAAAAAATTATATATACAAAAAAAGTAAAAAAAATGTATGGGCTGCCATTTGCTTATGTTATGTTTATATTAGAGTCAAGAAAAGAAAAAGATTAATGTAGAGTTGTGTAGAGTTTGTATATCTTCGTCTGAGTCTTGGCTTAGTAACCAAACCAACGTGTATTCGTATATATATTTAGCTAACCCTTCCACTCCAAATTCACCTAAAGTCACCACCCAAATGTATCTCATTCGTTT